>OVAX01004922.1:0-10879 GCA_900406405.1 Lepidium africanum
CTCTTTCTTTAATTGCTTTAGTTTTTTCTTTTAAGATTTGCATCATTGTTTCCGCAACAAAACAGACTAACAAAGTTCTAAAAAAATTCTGCTTTGAGATTCCTCAAAGACAATAATAAAAAGAACTAACAGCGGTATGTTCTCAGAAATCTTAGAGTTTCACATAAGTGAAAATGTAGCTGTTAATTCACGAGCAAGGTTGATAGATAAAACGACATACCTGTTGAATTCTGGAAGGGAGTTACTGGTTCAGTTAATCGTTGACGTTTGGCTTCACTCTTAGGTTCATTAGTAATTATTGACGTAGCTTCGGACTTCTTCATAGTGTTAGTCGTTGTTTCTCTTTTTCCTAACCTTTTATGGACTGGCTCCCTTGCTCTCTGGGCTGATTCATCGTTCTTTAGTTCAATCAGCATTTTAAGAGTTTTACGAGGAAACAAAGACTCGGTTTTCGTCTCTTGGATGTACTGAAGGGCCATCACTGCATCAGCTTTTCTCTTCTCATGCCTTGCTTTCTACAACAGGTCAACAAGCTAAATCAACTAACATCACACATTAAAACACATCATAAGCCAGATTGAATAGAACACAGAGCGAGGTTAGATTACATGAGCCTCAACTGTATCTCCTGTCCCAGCAATTACTCGCGCAGCTTTTTCTGAGGAATCCAAGAACTCCAACAAAAGCTTTCCTGGTCTTCCATTTGGACAAAGCTTGAATAAACGGAATTCACAAATAAATTTGAGCGTTGCGAGGTATTCTTCCTTTTTCTTTAGAGTTTCAACCACACCTGCAAAGCAATTCACATGAACTTCCAGATGTTGGGTAACAACTAGTGTTAAATCAGTCTAAAAGCAAGAAGCAAGCATTACCCAAAACCTTATCTTCTAACCCAAGAAGCCGAAACAGTTTCGGGGCCTGATCATACAAAAGAAAACGGCTTAAAAGGGTTGAAAGCACCTCACGAGTAGTCACAGCGGGCAAACCGTAAGCAGCCAGAAACAATAAGCAACCTAAAACCAACGAGTCATTGTTTGGATTGGTTTTAGCCTTGCTAATCCATTTCATCCCAAGTGAATTCGCTTCTTGTTTCACCTTTGGTGTGATTCTCGTGTCCAACTGGATCAGCATCTCTAGCAGAACAATCCAACTTTTCACTATGCTATCAACTCTATCACCATCTTCTCCAAGATCTTTTTTCAAGTATTCCTTACAAGACCCTTCAATAGCATCCAAAACAAGCTTTGCCGGATCCAAATGTCCAATCATTCTTGCCAAAGCTGCGTTTTTCTTCACTAAATCATCCGCAAAATCTGTTGAATGAATGGCCACACTCGAGCCCATGTTTTTGGCCAACAATGATACTAATGGCTCAAACTCACAACTCAACTTCTCTCCGGCGATAATCCGTTCTTTCTGTTTCTCGACTTCTTTCACCTTCACTTCAAGCTCTTTTGCTCTTGCATCAAGTTCCATCAACTTCTCATTGAAAAATTTCTCCATCGATTCACATCTAGTTGTAAATTTATCCATTTGTTCAACTTCTCCCTTCTTTTTCTCAACCTCTGCCTCCTGTTCAAGACAAAACTCCTTTTCCCTTTTCTCCAAATCGCTCAGTTTCGCTTTCAACGACTCATCAATCGAACAAAGCTCTTCTTCCTTCTTCTTCAACTCCAACGCTTGGACCTTTATCGATTCTTCCAGCACTTCAACTTCCTTCGCTCGCTCCTCGATGACCTTTTTGGTGGATTCGAAATGCGACTCAATCTCATTCCATTGAATTGCAAGCAAAAGAATGGAATGAGCACCTTCTTGGAGAGAATCTAGGGTTCGACGGAAATTTTGCTTGCTGAATTCGACAAGCTCTAGACGACTCTTTGCCTTCTCCATCAAGCTACTCATTCAAATAACGCACATAAACCCTAATAAATTTACCACAAAGAAATATCAAAATCCTTAGAATAATCCAAAGAGGATCGAACTTTATTCTTCACTTTCTGTTTTACAATTACTGTTCGCTACTTCGCTCTCGCCGCAAAAGAAAAACACTCTTCACCGCTTTACCAGCAAGAAAACAAAAAGTCTTTTCAAAGGATTAATAAAAATAATAATTACATTTCCTTTATTAATGTATTAACTTAATTAAAAATATTAAATATTAGTAAATTAAAATAAAACTATAAAAAAGAAATTTGAATCTCAGTCCAACTTAAATTATAATTACTATTTGTTTAGTTATAAAATCACATTTTAAAATCCTTAAAAAAGCTATAATAGACTACAAGAAAAATGTTTTGTTCTAAATTTTCTTATTATTTTATCTATAACATTTGAAATATAAACTTTTAGTGATATGTTATAATATGCCATTAGTATTTGATTATTATACAAGAATTATTGTAAGGATATGTAAAACTAATAATTGTGTACTATTTATTATAATATCTATTTTTATGTAGACTAAATCATTTGAATTTAATTGTCTTCTTAATTTAACTATTTACTAACATAAATTCCTAAAATAAGTATTTATTAATATCAAGTATCTAACATATATGGTAATCATGTATATATCTTTTTCAATATTCTCAATACTAGAAATATCGTAAGCTAAATCTATATAAATCGAATATAAAGATATGAAATTATCTTATAAATTTCATAAAAATTTAAAATTTATATAATTTGTATACATAGCTTCTAACCCACTAACATTAAAATAATCTTTTTTGTTAACATTAAATAAATTTAAAATAACATTTTGAAATTTAAATGAACGCAAGTAAAAATTATGTATAAAAATTATAAAACAACAAAATCTAAATAACACATGTTAACAAATTATATTTTCTAACTTCAGGGTATTTTGACCCTAAGTTAAATGAGACAAGTGTTTGTCTTATACCAAAAAAAGAAAAACTGACCTTAGTTTCAGAATTTAGACCGTTTAGTCTTTGTAATGTGAGGTATAAGGCAATATCGAAGGTTTTTTGTCAAAGGTTAAAGAGATATTTACCAAAACTAGTCTCAGAGACTCAATCAGCTTTTGTCTCAGAGAGGTTTTTTTCTGGCAATATTATGATCGCACAGGAAATGTTCCATGCTCTAAGGACTAATAAATCGTTTAGAGGCTCCTTTATGGCTATTAAAACGAATATGAGTAAAACCTATGATAGAGTGGAATGGAACTTTATTGAAAATTTATTTCGGCGGATGGGTTTCCAAGATTCTTGGTTCCGTTGTGTTATGTGGTGTATTCGCTCAGTGAGCTATTCATTTCTTATCAATGGTCAGCCAAAAGGCTATCTAATTCCTCATATAGGACTTAGGCAAGGTGACCCTTTATCACCTTATATTTTTATTTTGTGCACAGAGGTGTTAGTTCATAATCTTAGGAAAGCGGAAGAGCAAAGGTTGATTGATGGGTTAAGGATTGTAAGAGGAAGTCCGTCAGTCTCTCACCTTCTCTTTGCAGACGATTCTCTTTTCTTTTGTAAAGCAAATGCTACTCAAGCTAGGGCAATATTGGAGGTACTGAAAGTGTATGAAGCCGCTTCTGGTCAACAAATTAATTTTTCAAAATCATCAATACAATTTGGGCACTCGATTATACCAGAGGACAAAGCAGAAATTCAAGATATTTTAGGTATCACAACTATAGGAGGAATGAGAACATATTTAGGTCTTCCAGAAAGCATGGAAGATTCAAAAGCTAAGATCTTTGGTTTTATTAGTGATAAACTTAAGGAAAAGATATCGAGTTGGTCTTATAAATTATTATCTAAAGGAGGTAAAGAGATTCTGATAAAATCTATGCTTACGGTTTTGCCTACCTATGTAATGTTTTGTTACATACTACCTAAATCGACGGTTGTGTCTTTGAATAGTGCAATAGCAGATTTTTGGTGGAAAAATAGTAGGGATTCAAAAGGAATACATTGGAAAAAATGGAAATATTTGTGTAAAGGTAAAGGAGAAGGAGGTTTGGGATTTAGATCTATTGAGGAGTTTAATTCCGCTTTATTAACTAAGCAACTATGGAGGTTACTAGATCATCCTGAATCTCTCCTTGCTAGAATCTTTAGGGGAAGATACTTTAAAGATTCTAGTCCATTAGTCCCTTTGAGGACTTACTCACCATCATATAGTTGGAGGAGCATTATTTCAGCTAGGGCCCTTGTTAGTAAGGGTCTTATCAAAAGGATTGGGAATGGCAGAGATATTCTTGTTTGGCATGATCCTTGGATTCCAGGTATAATATCAAGGCCTGCCATTGGCAGGGAACCAATGTTATATCTAGATCTTATAGTAGATAAACTGATCGACTTCTCCTCAGGTTCTTGGAGAATCCCTTTAATAAAACAATTAGTTCATCCTAAGGATGTACCTTTAATTATGGGTATCAAACTCCCTAATTTGAGTAAGCCGGATATCTTTGGTTGGTATTTCCATAAATCTGGTAGGTATACAGTGAAGTCAGGATATAAGGTAGAATCCTCTGTTGAGGTGGTTGAAGGGGTAAGGTATGGACCAACTATTCAAGATATACAAGCAAATGGTTGGACAATAGATTGTCCTCCAAAAATTAAACATTTTATTTGGCAAGTTTCTTCGGGATGTCTCCCAGTTAGAGTTAATCTACAAACTAGAGGAATCAATTGTGATGCACGTTGTTCTCGGTGTGGAGCAGAAGGGGAATCTATTAATTATACTCTGTTTGAGTGTCCCCCTACTCTCCAAACATGGGCTCTATCAAATATCCCTTCAAGAATATGAGTTTTTCCAAGTTCGTCGGTCTATACTAATTTGGATTATCTTTTCTAGAGGTTACCCGATCTAGAGGAATTTAGGATTTTCCCATGGATTCTATGTATTATTTGGAAAGCAAGAAATGATAAGGTTTTCAGTAATTTGGACAGAGATCCTCGGGATATCCTTCACTCTGTTGAAGCCGAGGTTAATGAATGGTCCCAAGTTCAAGCAGAAAAGGCCAAAGATTAGCAAATAGGTCTATATCAGTGAATCCATCTGAGTGTTTGGAGGCAGTATCCAAGCCTGCGATCGGTGATCAAAGCTTCACAGGTGTCCGCTACTTTGATTGCTAAAGCTTTTTGTTGAGCCTAATGCTCTTTTTAAAGCCAGTTATGTTTTATTGATTGAGCATTAAAAAGAGCATAATGCTCTCTAAATGTTCATAACTCTAATTAGTAAGATTTTTGTTGAGCATAATGTTATTGTAGGAACCAATCATATTTGTTTATAGAGCTTTTTCTAGAGCATGGAGCATTAAAGATTATTAAAATACGATTTTACCCTTATTATTAATAAAATAAAAATTCTGTAGATAATCTTTTAAAATTTTGTAATGTCTAATTTTATAATTTTAATACTAAATGCTCACTACTCTTCCAATCACATATCATAAACTAGCTTATAACTCCTTAATACTAATGCTTGTGCTTTACCAATCAAGCCCTATATAGAAACTTTTGAATTTCTATTTCCGCAGATCAATGATTCGGTGTGAACTCGGTTATGAATATTCTCCAATACTTACCAAAATCAACAAAAATGTCATTGGTTAATTTGGGGTAACTAAAACCAAACGATACCCAACATTTCAGATCCGTTCAAGTATTCGGATTTGAATATTATGTCAAGCGCGAGTCATTTGTTAGAGCTTATGAAGATTGAGTTTAGAGAAACTTAAGTAACCTTGTCATTCCAAAACAAAACGATTTTACCATAAAGTTATAAGTTAATACAGACCAAATGACAAAAACTATTTTTTGTTATGTACTCATCTAACTACTAGCTAAGTTACCTTTTATAGCCTAAGAACACTAGAATCTCCTACTACTTGATAGATTGAAGCAAAGTCTAATTACGGGTCTATGACTCAAAGGATCCACCCTTGGGCGTTTAGAACCTTCCTATAAAGATTGAGCTTGGAACGAGACTGAACCACCAGCTCGATTTGGTGAGGCACCAAGGCTTGTTGGATTGCTCAGGTTGGTGCCATGAGTGGTTATGTATAAGGTATGAATCAGTGGAGGTTGAACTGGGACATACGATGAGACAACAAATCGATTATGATTTTGAGTTTCCCGTGGAACCATAAAGTTGACAATAAGATCCACTGGAAGATAGATTTCCAGCTCCAAGTCTACAATGAGCTCGAGTATGTCTCTTATTTTTCCAGCATCTTTATCTTCAGCCTTGAAGCCAAAACATAAAACACAAATATAACCATCAATGACAATGAAATATTTAGTATTCCAGAGAAATGGATCGATGCAAGCTTTACCTGTGAATTAAATCTTTTGGCAGAGAGTCTAAGATTGCTGATCTCTTCCTTCAAGAATTCCAGGGGAGAAAAGTTGTGATTCAGCTTGAAGAAAAGTATAAACCGGATTGCCAAAATATAATGACGTTCATTTAGGAGCTGATTAACAATATCTGGAAAGATTTTTTTTAAAAATGGAGTAAAACATAATGCATTAGTCTTCTCTTTATACATGTGTTAAACAAAAATCACAAAGACAACAATGTGTTATAGAACGACAAACTTACTTGTGATGTACAAACCGAGACCAAGAGCCTGAAAGAGTTTTGGAGCCTGTTTAAAATGAGCAACATAAGTGGCCAATTGTAATACTCTATCTCGACCTTTTTGTTGCACTAATCAATACACTACAAGGAGGTGCAGAAAACCCCAAGCCTGAAGTGGTGAGATTTGAGCATTAGTTCCCATCATCATGCTCCATCGTGTTGCAACGTACGATGCATCTAACTTAAGATGATTGATAGGTCTTACAACACGTGGAAGCTCCTCTAAAAAGGCAATCAAAGAGTTAAGTATATGCTCAGCTAAACACAACTCCCCTCTCTGTTGACCACCCTCGACTGCATCCTTGACGGAATCTAGAACAAACCTACCCGGATTTTTCATACCTTGAAGTCCAGCAAAGACCTCATTGGGCAAAAAAGAATCTGAGCCTATGTCCAAGATTGTATCTTCATCAACCAAATGAGGTGATGCTATGTTTTCTTGGACATCCAAGCAGCGAGAATCACTACTATTGCTGATTGGTGCTTCAGGAGGCTGCTGTTCAGGCTTATCATCCGATGATTATTCCTTGTTGACTGAGAAAAAGAAACACCTCCAATAAACATCACAAGACAAGTATAAAACTTGACTGTTATTTTCTTACTCAGAAGTCCAAAATTTTAGTGGCACAATAATTAGAAAGTCACGAGAAGAATGTTTATGTTACTTCAAACACAATAGTTGTTCAGATATATTACTTGAAGAGACAAGAGACAATAGTTGTTCAAACACAATGTTTATGTTACACATATGTTTCTGTTACTTCAAACGTACCTCATATTAGAGATGATATTCCAAGAGCCTCGCACAGACTTGGAGTGAATTTGTGAAGAAAGGCAGCATCAAAAAGATTATGGACTTTGTCGACATCAAAAGTGTATGCTAAACTGAATATAGCTAGAAAGTGCAGAAAACCTAACACCTCCACTGGATTCTCTGCCTTAATCAATGTTGTGTTCTTCCATTCAATCGCAGATTTAATAGCTTATCCTTGTACTTCAGTGTTGGCCTTTGGTGAAATATCCATTAAGCATTCCAACAAGCAAATGCTATTTCGTCTAATACTATTTGGATCAAGCTGTGTTCCTAGAATCCGATGATGAAGCTCATGTATAGTGTCTAACACAAGCTTTGCCGGGTTAAAAGATGCTTTTAGATCATGCAAAATATCGAGGTAAAGATGAGGACATTTCTTCAAATGCCCACGTAAGAGTAGCTGCAAAGTTTTCTTGTCACATACATTAGCATCTCTTACCAAGTCAACAGCTTGCTCCTGGTTGCTTTGTTGACAAAAAGTGGACACTTTCTTCGCTTTTAGCTTATAATCCTTAACACATTTAGTCAACTTCTTTTCCGTGCATTTAAGTTGCTGATGTTTTTTATCAATCCTTTCCTCCAATGCATGAAGCTCCTTCTCTTTCAGTTCAATCTTTTCAGAAAGAGCATCCAATTGCTTGTTCTTTTTTCCAAATTCTTGCTCATGTTCCATCAGTGATACTTTTAATTTAGCTTGCTTCTTTTCTTTAGATTGTAAGTCATCCAAGCTGTCTTGAGTCTTTTTTACCTTTTCCTGTAACAATTTGAGCTCCCTTTTTATGTTTTCACAATTTTTGACGCACTCACTGTATGTAACGTTCACAGACTGAAATTTTTCTTCCTTTGAAGTAAGTTCTGCAGCAGATTTTTTGTAGACGTCTTTCAATCAAACCCAAATTTTTCTGTTTTGATTGTTCTTTCTCAGAGAGATGTTCATTAAAGGCTCTAGTTCTTTCCAATATCTTCTCTTCAGGGACAATCTCCAAGGATTGTTTACGAATAGCCTCCGTAATCTCATTATGTTTCTTCTCTTTTAAAGCAAGTTCTTCTTGGTGTTCCTCCAACAGCAACCCTATTGATTTATTGTGACCACTTCGTTCCTGGATTTGCCTTTCAATATCCTTCAACTCCTTAGCTTTTGATTCTATATGTTTACATGTATCCTTCATCATGTGCTCTAGTGATTTGACCTTCTTTTCCTTCAAGTCAAGGTCAAGATTCAGTCATCCCAAAGTTTTCGCTTTAGAAACAATATCGGAGGACTGTGTCTCAAGCAGCTTTTGCTGAGAATCTAGTTGTTTTTCCACCAATTTGAGCTGTTTCTCACATTCCGCAGGTTTATCAAGAACCACTGTAAGATCTTTCCTCTTTCTCTCTATTTCCACTTCCAATTCTCTATTGTGAGTTTGACTCCTATCCAGACGCTCCATCTCTGCCGTAACCTCGCCATGATGCCTCTCAAGATCAATAGTTATCTGTTCTAATTCTTTCCCTTTCAACTCAACCTCACCTTGACTCTTTACTAGTTCCAAGGACCGTGTATCAAACAGCTTCTCACATTCCGAAATTTTATCCAGAACAATTGTGAGATCTTTCCTCTTTCTCTCTACTTCCTCTTCCAACTCTCTACTCCGAGTCTGAGTCCTACCCAAATGTTCCATCTCTGCACTAAGCTCACTGCGATTCTTTTCGAGATCAGTTTCCACTTGTCTTAACTATTCAACCTTCAAATCAGAATCAATCTGAGTCTTTTCCAATGCTTCCACTAGCTCATTAAGTTGATTAGTCTCTGACTTGTACTCTACACTACACTCTTCCAAAGACTTCCTTAAGAAATCCAATTCCTCACTTTTCTCTTCAATTTCTCTTCTAAACCCAACAGCTTTCATCCCTAAACCACTCACTTCAGATTCCACTGCTTCAACCACTTTAGCCCTTTCTTCAAGTGCACAGCTTCTATATTGCAACTCTCTCTCCTTCAAGTGCTTGATTGGTAGAGCATAATAAGAGGCTTAATGCTCTAAAAAGCCAATCAACTTTATTTTACCTAAGCATAAAAGAGAGCATAGAGGGCTTCATAATGCTCAATAGTTCAATGCTCATAAAAGGATTTTTTCCCGAGCATAGAGCATTAAATATAATTAAAATACAATTTTACCCTTGATTAATATTCTGCAGATAATACTAAATATAACTTATGATGTCTAGTTTTGTAATTTTAAATCTAATTACTCACCTATATGGCAATCACATATTATAAACCTAATATTATAAGCATATGACCTCTTCTACACTACAAGAAATATGGCTCCTTTCCGACGGCCAAAACCGTCAGTTTTCCGTCGGAAACAGCCTTTACCGACGGCTAGTCACGGGAAACAAGCCGTCGGTTCGGGGTGGTCGGAAAAACAAATTCCGTCGGATTCCGTCGGAAATTTTTAGGCCGTCGGAATCCGTCAGACATTTCTGACGGAAGAACCGTCGGAATCCGTCTGAAAATTTCTGACGGATTCCGACGGTTTCCTATCCGTCGGAAATCGTCATGATTTACCGACGAATTAACCGACGCACCGTTGTTGTCGGAAAACCGCCGTCGGCTTCCGTCGGTAATTAAACCGTCGGAAAACCGTCGGAAACTTATATTACCGACGAAAACCGACGGTAATATTACCGACGGAAACCGACGGATATAAATTTTAATTTTTTAATTAAAAAAAATATTTAATTTGGAATAAAAAAATTATAAAATATTAAATTGATTAAAAAAGTAAATTGATTAAAAAAGTAAATTGATACAAAAATTTATTAATTGTTTTGATTTGAGAAAACAAAATACTTTTAATAATATTGTCCTGTACTACCCGGGACCCGGTTGAGTGTCTGAAAACATATGGGAATATGCCGAGAACATGTATCGGAATTTAGCCATTTCCTCTTCTTGTGCCCGCTGTTTTGTCTCGAACTCTTTCTGCTTACGCGCCATCTCCTCAGCTTGTTCCCTCTGTTTCGTCTCGAGCTCTCTCTGCTTACGCTCCATCTCCTCTGATTTCGATCGGAGCATTAACAGCTCTTCCCGTTCTGTTGACGATAAGTTTCTCGGCCGTAATTGAGATTGTCCGCCTGGGGAACTGGCAAGATTGTCAAGCCCAAAAACTCGTCCTCTCGTAGACGGTGTTGTCTACAATATAGAAAATTTGTGATAGGCAATAAACTGAAAATTAAAAATGTGATTAAAATAAACAATAATGAGTTACCTCGATAACGAGATGGTCGATTTCATCCCGAGACAATTCGTTGGATCCACTCGATCCCTCTTGGCTGCGCTGGNAATTTCATCCCGAGACAATACGTTGGATCCACTCGATCCCTCTTGGCTGCGCTGGGTGAGAATTTCATCAGTCTTCTTTTTGACCGACTCGATGACACTTACGGCCTTCTTGTCCTGAATGACCT
>OVAX01004923.1:0-10866 GCA_900406405.1 Lepidium africanum
TTTGGTTCGATAACCTTGTATGCTACAGGGATTTGACTAACAAGACTTAAAAATCATGTTACCAATGGTGTGTAAGATTTGTTTATTAGATTACGAAGTCATGTGTCTGATGGATAGAAGCTACTTATTGAAGAAAAGAATCAAGCACTTATTTATTTTTATCATTTTTTTTGTTTTTTTTATATATTTGGTTCCTATTTTAAAAATATTAAATAAATTTATTCAAAACCTGAAGAAAATCGGATGACACGTCAGCAAATAAAGAAATGGAAATGTTCCTATTCCGACATAGAAAATTTTTGAAAATTCAGCAAGAAACTTTTAGATACGATCTTATCTAGAAATTTGTATATTTTCCTTTATCAAATATACTTTGTAACCGTCTTTATGTTCTATAAATAGAGGAGCAGATCCTCCAAAAAGGGGATCGGCTTTTTGGCACTACACATTAAGCAATATACTATACTCGGCTTCTGTCTTTCTCCACAATACACTCTTTTGTTCTCCAAACCCTTAAAAGAATCATTGCTCAATCTTTCCTCTTTTGATCAGAATCATGAACTTAGCTTCTTGAGCTAGATCCGGTTCGAACAACCGATATTAAATATATATATATATTATTTATTAACAAGTTATCAACAAAAAACAATATTTAGAATTTTAATTTAATTAATGCAAATATTTATGTCATATTAATCATACATTAAAACAATATAAAATCTCTAAAATTGACAACAACATCAGAAAATTAACAAATAAATACATTACCATATATTTAAAATAATAATTTACAAAGCTACTCAAAACAATAAAAAAATATTAAACACTATAGACCATAATCAAATGACAAAATCTTATGCCATAAAGTTCATAATCTAATAAATAAATACAATAANAGACCATAATCAAATGACAAAATCTTATGCCATAAAGTTCATAATCTAATAAATAAATACAATAAACATAACAAAAAATATCATTTTTAAATTCAATAATTTCAAGGTAAAACATATACATATATAATGTATTAAAAAAAACTATATAATTAAATTATATAACATGTAATCTCGTGGACCGCACGGATAATCATCTAGTTATATATATAAAAGAGAAGTTGTCTCTCCAGAGTGCGACATTTCACCAAAAAGCTCCTAAGTTAAACACCAATCAAAACATATGATTAATACACATCATCAAAACAGTAAGACCACCTCCAACGGGAGGGGTTCTTGGAGTATCTTAACATAAAAATATATATATATTAGAAAAGGAAGAGAGAGAGGGTTTAAGGCTTCGTTTCACGAATCTCCAAGGATGATGTGCTTCTCACTTCGGAATCGAAAACGGGATTGGAAGCTTTTGGAATCTCTCGAATCTCCAAAAATAAAGTGTTTGGAATCATACAATTCCAAGTTGGGAGCATTTTGGAAGTTCGAAATTGCTCATATCATGTTAACAAAATTTAAAAATTTAAACAAACTAATAACTAGTTCTTTGATTTCTAATTTATCAAACAATTTACTTTAGCTAACTTTGTTAAAAACATTAAAATTTCAAGATTTCAAGAGTTCTCTTTATTTTTAAATGATTCATAATTAAATTCTAAGTTGGATTTTGTTGTTAAAATTTTTTTTATGATGTTATGTTAAGTATTTATGATATATATATAGCTATGTATATATATATATATATATATATGTAGGATGTTGTTTATCATTGAATTAGTTTTGATTAGTTAGAATTCTGTTTAATAACAAAATTACAATTAAGCTAAACTAATTCATAGATGTTAAACACATGTCCATAAAATCAAACGGCTAAAACTTGTTAAGTGAATTGATTCAACGACTCTGAAGTTTCATATATATAAACATGAAGCTTTAGAGAATCAGAGAGAGAATACATAAGAAGCAAATACCAAAAGATACATCTTCTTCCCTGTTTTTGTTTTTATCTGCCATTAAAGAGTCTTGAAGCCTAGCTCCTCTTCGATCTAAGTGACAGAGTCTAACTCTAAGTGAATCTTCATTCTCGATCTATCAAGTGGAGAGAACGACTATTTTGCTCAAGTTCAGAAGTTCAAAACTTCGCCTCTGTCTTTCGCATTCACCATCTTCTAAACAAGGTCACGTCATTCTTCATTTTCTTTGATTGATTCTAACAATATATATATACATATATATATATATATGCTTCCAATACATACCCGCTTCCCTAAATTTTTTTTAAAATCGATTCCGCACTTCTAAACACTTCCGTTTTTGCGTACCTGCTTCTGATTCCATGCAGCGTAGGTCTAAGGTTCTTAAAGAAGGAATTGAAGAACCTGGGGTTCTAAAATAAGAGACTCATGTGCTATACGTGTCTTTATATCATTGAATTTTTTTTTCTTTTTTAATGAAATTTAAATCAAAAATAAATTATTATAAAATAATAGATTTTTATTATTTTAGAATCTCAAATAAGCATGCTACTGATGGAGAGATGCTCTAAGACAAGAGTGTTGCAACCCTTTTAGTTTCGATTATACAGTCTCCTCATATTCCATCTGTTTCTCAAAGTAATTGCAATAACCCTAAAAAGCCTCCACTTTCGATCTTCTTCCTTTGCTTATATAAAATTATCTAGGATCACTTCACTGACTTTGCTCGCTTTTTTTCTCTTAGTTTTTTCTCTGAATAGGACGAAGAGCACCACTTGAAGCATCGATGGCTTACTTTCAGAAAAACGGTAAAATCAGTAAAGGTGGTCACATCGTCATCAAAGGTCATCATCCTGCAATATGTTTTGTGTGTGTGATTAAACATCGCTCACAGTCTGTATTATCTAGATTGTAGATCTTTGTTCTATTGCAATATGTATAGCTCCTTAATTTTTATGTCTCCGGTGATTGTTGGTGGATTTGGTGTGTATGAAAAAAAGAGGATCTTATGTCTGAAGCTTCAGAATTAGAAGCGTCTTTGCAATGAGTTCCGTGGAAAATATATCTTTTTCGGACCGAGCGCTTTATCGTCCATCACAGCTAGGTAAATTTCACTTTTTAAACTCAAATTTTGTAATCCACACATGTGAGATTGTGTTAAAAAGATCTTAGAGAGCTTATTGACGAGGAAATTTTGTTTTAAACACGATTTTTCTTTCATTTTGTAGTTAATAAATAATAATCTATCTAAGCCAGTGGCCCGTGTAATGATGGCCGGATGAAAGACTATTCTTGTTTAGGTTCATGTGTATTAAAATTGATCACTTGGTTTATTGGATCTGTGAAAATATGCATCTTGCATGTTTAAATTTGCAGATAACACTGAAATTTGGGACAACTTAGATATATTGGGAAAAAGGTGTGAAAGAAAACTTGAGAGAGATCTCTCTCCAACATAACAACTTGCTAAAGGATTAGGAGAAGAAATAAAGTGAATATATGCATTGTTTAAGAGTTTTTATGATCTAATGTAATTCATCTTTGTCCATGAGGGCATAAGCCTTTCAAGTATTGAGGAGAAATTCAATGCATGTATACATTCATCTTTATTCGTAATTTATCTACTTGTGAGTGCTACTTTTTATCTTGTAGAGGTTCTATTTTTTTTTCTTTCGAGATTATATAGAAAATAGAGTGAAAATAATGGTAAACACATCATTAATTTGTAATATATAGCACAATCGGTAATTATAACAAATACTTCAGCATTCTGCGTACGCACACTATTTTGGCTTAGGATAATAAATAGTTTCAAAGCAAGGGATATTAAGAGTAAACAGAGAGCAAGATTGGTTTGAGTCGTTTAAGATCAAACGCTGGCCACAAAAGTTTTGTAGTGTTTTGTTCGGTTTAAGATATCATCACACGTTGCCTTCATGTATAATTATATAGAAAATTTTGAAGGCCCTCTTATTAATATATATTTATAAACTATAACTATTTCATTTTTAAAAGAGTATGTTATGTTTTTAATTCATATATAGTAAGTTGTGTGCTTTTGTTCATTTTTATCCTTAATATTGCAGTTTTATTTGATATATATGCGTGAACTTGTATTTTCTAAACTTGAAATATACAAAACATAAATGCACATATATATCGAAAATAATTTATGAAAATCTTGTCTACATAATTATCGTTGAATATTATTTATGATAAATATAAAACAAAGTAGTTTTTGGAAAAAAATATCGCCGCCGCACGCGGGTATTTATCTAATAATAATAAATGTAAATTAAACTCACAGTAATTGTAGTACACACATGTAACAAAATTAATATACATTTCAAATATACAATAAAAACCATGATATAAGTAATCAAGAAGAAAGTTAATATAAATGTAATAAATAAATATAAATAACAATATAAATGCATATTTTCAAAATAAATTAATCTAGTGCACCAGGCAAAACCTAGCATAAATTTCTAAATATATACATAAATTAACAGAATTTACTAAATAAATGTATTTATTATATGTTCATTCCTAGACATAAATTTAACATATAATGTTACTAAAATTAAAATAGTTTTAACTTCAACAAATCAATAAAATTCAATAAATATATTTGAACATTTTCTTGAAATAATATATATATATATATATATATATATTCCATAGAAATATAAAACTGAGTTTCCTTAAAAATTCAATTGCATACCAATGATTTAAATTTCAAAATTTTTGTTTGTTGACCGATATATAAATACACATTCAACACTAAATTTAAATATTTTCCTTGAATAAATATCTTTAGTAAAAATTATCTAAAACTGATTTTATTTACCTTAAAAATCGATGTATTGATAAATATTTTAAATTTCAATATATATTTTTAGATATGATATTCTAACCAACAACCATAAATTGTATTAACGAATATTGTTAGAATTCATATCATATTCATTTCAAATATCTTATTAGTATATCTCTTCCTCAATAAATTAATAAAAACTTATGAATTAGAAAAAAAGTTTTATAATTTATGTTAATATTTAAATTGCATTTCCAAAATAAATATTTTTAATCAAAAATATATAAAACTGAATTTAGTTACTTTGAAAATTGATTATTATGAACACGGGTCTAAAAATCTAAATGAATACGGGTTAACAACCTAAATGAGTATAAGTTTAAAACTTAAATAAACATGAATATAAAAATCTAAATGAACACAAATCTAAAAACATAATAAACACATGTTTAACAACTTGAATGAACATAAGTAAAAAAAATTATATAATGTATCAAAACCTTAATAAACATGGACCAAAATAATATATTTTGTACACAACACGAGTCATCTTTATAAATTGACTTTTAATATATTAAATATATAAAAATAATAAGTTTGCATATAAAAATCAAACTAACAAATTAAAAACCTACCCAAAAAAATTAGAATAATTAAGCACTATATACCACAATCAAATAACAAAATTTTATACCATAAAATAGATGAAAATATATCGTATACCATAAAATTAATAATACCCATAAACAAATACTAATACATAAATACTATAACCACACAAAACCAAATAAAAAATAATAATAAATCATTTATAAACTTAATAATGTGATTGTAAGTGGCCTTTAGTCTAGTGGCAGACGGTAAGTCCAGTAAATGGTAGACGCATTTGCACATTGATCCAGGAATCGAATCTCACCACCTATATTATGTAGGAATTTGACTAATAGACCGGCCAGTTGTGCCCTAATATTAATAAAAAAAACTTAATACTATGAATCGTAAAACATAAATATATTAAGTTATTTACTGGATTTACCGCATGCCACTGGAATACTTACAAATAGAGAAAAAGCTTGATGAATTCAAATGGCGGCTGCAAAATATACAAAAAGACAACAAACCGTGTATATATATATATGTGTGTGCTTCTAAAACTTAATAAGGTACGTGGTTTAAAATGTTAAGTAGCCTAGATAATGATCTAGAATCCATAGCTTTAAATAGAAAAAAACTTTGGGAAGCTCTGAATCCATGGGCAGGCAAGAGACAACCTAGCAAACTGAAACATCTTAGTAGTCAGAGGAAAAGAAAGCAAAAGGAAAGGATCTTCGAAGGAATTTTTATTCCTTATTATTGTTGTCGTAATTAACATTTTGATTCAGTTAATATGCAAGAAAATATAGCCTAATCACAAGAAATTAGGGTAACTTATAAGTATATAGCCACAATGACTTTTTTTCTCTATACCACTACTATTGATACCACATTGTTCTTTTTTTCTTTCTTTTTTTTTTTTCTGTCAAAGTAAATATATGTTCAATTTTTTTTTTGTCAACCTTACACTTATAATTAAATTAACAAGGCCCAATCCATAGCCAAAACCTATAGTCTAAAATCCCTCTTTTTCTTTTTTTTTAGAAAGGTAAAGTAACCATTACCAGTACACCATACGTCCTCGACTAAATCTTTACTTTTTAATTTACTATTGCTTAAGGAGTTTTTAAAAAGATAGTAACATTATTATGAAGTTTACGCCATTCTTTTTCTTTGTTTGTTCAAGTAAGTATATGTCGTGCGTTATTTTTATTTACTTTCACTATTGTTTATGAATTTTTTTAAAATTTGGAACATACGTTTTCTTCTTTGTTCGTAGTTAAATTTACAATAATAATGGTCACTTGTTGTTTATAGCTCAGAACATGTTTTCCTCTTGTCTATAGTTAGTAGATAGTTTATAGTTAGTTAAATATTAGTTTCTCTCGTTATTATGTTGTTAACTCTTTTACATATGTTTTTTATATTGTATGGTTAGCTTTCTTATTCGTAATGGGTGATTTACAAGACGTCAAAAATAAAGGTCTATATAATCATTGGACTGAACCTGAAATCAAAATGTTGTTGCGGCTTCTGGTGGATGAAATCAATCATAGTTTTCGCGATGCTAGTGTAAAATTCAACAAATTAACTGTGGAAAACAGGATATTCACAACTCTAAACCAAAAGCACAGAACCAAAAAAAACTTATAATTAATATAAAAATAGGATAAATATCTTGAAAGGTAAATATCAAAGCTTGGCAGACCTTCTTCGTCATAGTCTTGGGTTTGGATGGGACATTGAAACGAAGAAATTTACTGCTAGAGATGAAGTATGGGACGACTATTTGAAAGTAAGAAATGTTATAACATGCAGATTATGATAAATCATTGTTACTTGTATATAAAACTTACTAATGTGATTATATTTTTTCTTAGGCTCATCCAAGTAATAAACATTTGCGTGATGAGTCATTCAAAGACTTTGAGGATCTTAGAATAATTTTTGGTTCAAATGTTGTAACCGGAGAGAATGTTGTGGGATTAGGCGATTCGATTGATGCATATACCTACCAGGTGGAAGACAAGGAGGAGACAAACGATCCAGACCATCTCCAAATGATAGATGATGTTGACGGTATAGCATATGAAGGATGATCTGAACACACAATTTTCTTTTCATTTGACAGAAACATGGGTGGAAAACTTTCTCAAAGAAAAAAAGCTAGAACTGATGCATTTAACTCGAACAAGAATTATGCTGAAGTCCATACAATTAGTGAAATTGGGCACCAAATTTTTGGCATGATCCATAAAAAATGGGAAAAGCAAGCTGTGGACAAAGCTACTAATGTGTGGGATGCTATCAAAGAAATTTCTAATTTGGATGAAGATTTTTGTTATGAGGCGATGACTCTAGTTCACAACTTTGGTATGAAATCTAGATTCGTGTATATGATTGTAGCAGAGCGTAATGGATGGATTAAACGAAACCTTCGTAGACGAAAAGAATGAAGTCGTGTGAATTAATCAGGGAGATTGTATGAGTTTTTATTAAGCATGTTTTGTGGTTTTTATGGTTGAACATTAGCAACATTGTTAATTTGTTTTTATGGTCAGACTTATTTTGTTTCAAACTTGTCCTGATTTGTTTCGACTTTTTTTTTTAACTACTTTTTCTACTATGCTATTCTTTTTTTTCTTTACTTTCAACTAGTAACTAATTAGTAATAATATTCTTAATAGAAATTTTAAAAAATCAGGTTCGAGGCTATCAGGTTTGAGGCTATCAGATTTGAGTTTAGTTAATATATTTTGGTATGAAAAGAGTACAAAATGGAGGATCAAGGATAATAGAACATGCCAAAGATCATTCTAAGCTGCATGCTAGACATACATTCTACAATTCTGGCTCGCTACTTGATTCAGAATTTCAATGCCTCCTATGGGTTCTACAGAGTTTACTAGATTTAAGAATCTATTCAATACACATTCATATGGATAATCCCACTCTTTTCAAGATCCTTAATGAACCTCACCGATGGCCTAGAATGAAAGCTTGGACCTCTAAAATCAACCGGCTTTTCTCTAACTTTGAAGACATAACACTAACGAAGGTGGATCAAAGGAATAACAAAGTGGCAAAGGAAATAGCCAAAAGTGTTCATCAATATGGTCTATTTAATGACTACTTGGCTGGAGATATACCGGTATGGACTTCTCACCTCCTTCAATATTAAATCCGGTTTCCCATTTATTTCACCTTATACTCACTATTCACATTAAATCTTCCAATCATTACTAATAAATTTTGTTCTTCATTTAATAACTTCAGTTCTCATAATTTTCTTTTATTACTCATAAATCCCGATCATTCTTTCCTCCCATTTAATCATCTTCATACATTTACTCTCTTTTTCCTTAAAACCAAATCAAATTCTCTGTATTTTGTTTCCTCTCCTTTCCCGACTTGCTTCAATAAAGCAATTCCAAATTTTTACTTTTTTCTTTATCCTAAATACCCACGAGAATGATTACATCTACTCTAGTTACATTTTCAACTCCCTTATTACCTTATGCTATCTGGAACTCGTGGCCTCAAACCACCACTCATGTTAGATTACTTCTCCATTCTCTCACAATATCTCGAAGAATGGAGTAAGGCGGCGCATGCAGAAGCTTCCGTCAACATGCATTGGCTCGTTTGCAGCAAATACCTTTGATCTCACTCAAAAGCTTTGACACTTGGCAAAACAGAATGACTATGTCTTTTATTTCTAGCTTATATAATGAAGGTTATTAGAACAGAGACGCTTCATTCTTTGCTCATCTCTCTTCTTCTCTGACTTCAAATGGCGGAAAATCTATGAACAATCACTGATCAATTCCACTTGGGAAAGCATGATCCTAAAATTCTCATCCATCACCGGTGCTACTCTCACCCTCTGTTTCGAAGCCGGCTAAGTATAATAGCAAAGCCGGTAAACCCCTATGAGCAACACCCTCAAGCGATGGCAGAGGAAATACCAAGATTGTGGGGTTTGGAAACTCGAGTGAGTGGTCGTGTTATTGATCGCGACTTTGTTCAGTTCACGTTCAAATCCGAGATCGATTTTATTTTCATCCTGTGCTCGCAACCAACACTCTTTAGAGGTTGGCCAGTCGTGATGCAAAACTGGGAGGATCGCTTCTCAGTGGGTTTCCTCAAGACGGTTCCGGTCTGGATTCAAGTTCACAACCTATCGCTGCAATATGCTTCAAAAGCAACGGTTGAAGAAATTGCCAAATCTTTTGGTGAGGTGGAGGAAATTGACTTTCAAGAGACCTCCATCACAAGAACAACTCTGGTTCGTGCTAAAATCATCATTGATGTCAATTCCCGCCTCAAATTCTTCAAGTCTCTGCTTTTTGAGAATGACGACTCTATTCAAGTTCAAAATCACTACGAGTCCATTCCTTTCTTTTGTCTCAACTGCCAGAAATCCATGCATGATACCCCGCAATGTCGTTATGTGCCTCAACCATCTGATTATCTCCATTATCAATCTACCACAATGGACGTTTCCACTTCTTCTCACGAGAACACAAGTACTTTGGCTCACCACTCTCCGTCTCCAACTCAAAATCCTCCTGCTTTGGCTCCATCTCAACAGATTAGCCGAGATAATACGGATAGAATAGATGGTCTATTCCCCCTCTCCAACTCAATCCAAGAGTTTCTAAGTAAAA
Organism: Lepidium africanum; assembly: GCA_900406405.1. NCBI lineage: Eukaryota > Viridiplantae > Streptophyta > Magnoliopsida > Brassicales > Brassicaceae > Lepidium > Lepidium africanum. The sequence continues at coordinate 10,004 of OVAX01004923.1, forward strand.
ATGCTTCATACGGTAACTTCTCCACATCTTTCGAACTTGATCTAGCTACCAACCCATCTCAACTTGAAGCTCAGGTTCTTCTCAACATAGAGACAAAAAAGAAGAGGTATCCAGATATGGAAGAAGGCTTTCTTAGTTTTTTCCGGTCAACTTTTTATGTTTTCTAGTTTAGTAAGCTTATCTTTGTTGCTTTAAGCTCAATTCTGAGCTTTCAATCCTTTTGTAATGTCGCTTGCTAGCCAAGCTTGACTCAATCTAATGGAAACCTTCCTTTTTGGAAAAAAAAGGAAAAAAAAGAGTACAAACAATAATAAAACAAGCAATCAACGACCATTTGTGTTTTTGGTATATACTTGTGTTTTTGGGATGTAGAAGTATCAAAGGAGACGTTGTTGCATCCACTACCTATCTCCAATGTTGATAACCATGTTCAAAGGCTAGCATCAACGGTGTTAAAACAGAGACGTTGTTGCATTTACTATCTGGATTTCGGTGTTGAAACTGTGAGTGTTAAATCACTTTCTTGGATTCAATTCTTTTGATTCTTTGTTTATACTCATGCCTCCTGAATATTATTTCTTGCTGTATTGGACTATTTGGTTGATGTGCTTGGCTTGCTGTGTTGGATTACGTTCATAACCAAAATTGAAAACCAAGTTTTCTTTTTGTTTCAACAATTTGGTTTCTTGACTAAACACTTGCTTTCCAATATCCATACTTTGTCTGCAATTAAAGATACAAATTTTCAGCAATTACAACATGAAGCTTTCTTAATTTTGGCTTAAATAACATATAGATTTGGCTTAGAGCATGATTAAAGGGAGTTTCTTAAGAATAATTTCTTAGCAATATTAAATTAATAT
>OVAX01004924.1:0-10459 GCA_900406405.1 Lepidium africanum
TATATATATATATATTATTTAATTATGTAGAATGACATAAACACTTACGTATTACACATTGATTTTTAATTACATTAGGTTTGTAAATGTAGCTAACCACATTTATTAAACTAATTAAAATTCAATTTGTTATATAAAATTAAATATAGTATATACTGTGATAAAATTTTTAAACTAAAATACATACTTAATTAGTTATTAAAATCACAACATAAAAACTAACAAATATNATATATACTGTGATAAAATTTTTAAACTAAAATACATACTTAATTAATTATTAAAATCACAACATAAAAACTAACAAATATAAAAATTGATTTGCATGAACATTTACTATAAAAAATTATAGAAATATAGGACACTCATAAAAATGTATCAAAGATAAACAAAAATACGGATCGATTCCATTCGGGTTTGGATCCAAATTAAAAAACCACTAAAAATATTTATTTTTGTTTGGTTCCGGATCGTTTCATTCTCATTCGAGTAGATCCAAATTTTTTTAAAAAATGAAAATTAGTCAAATAACCAAATATCTTAAAATACCAAAAAATACTTTTAAAATACCAAAAAAGTACTTAAAACATAATTGAAAACCCAAATATTCAACAAATATCTAAAATTATCAAATAAAAGTTCATATAATACTCTAAAAAACAATAATATTAAGTTTTCATGTAGTTTTTGGTTCAAATCCAGGTTCGAGTGCAATAATAAAATAAAATAATAATTACAAAATTAAAAAAATATTTTACAATAAAAATAATAATAAAAATGTGTTCTGCATGATCTGCGTGATCTGCATATGTTCTACATGATTTATATTTTTTGATCTGTATTTAATATTAGAAGTCTATATATTAAGACTCCAAAAAAATAAAAGAAAAGGACCGCAGACTATAATGTAAAAATAAACATTAGGACATAAGTTGTCAGGTCTAGTTTCTGACTGTAAGTGATTCAATAGAATGTGTAAAAACATACAAAATAATCATTCCACTGTTCAGATCCATAACATCTTAGTCCTTTTTACGAATATTTAATCATAGTGGCCAATAGAATTCAAAGGTGTGTATGAAAACTCTAAACACTTCCTTACAAGTTAGCTGCAAATTTGAGCTTAAAATTAGTCAAAAGCTGTTCTGAAGTCTATGTACAATATATTTTATATTATGCATAACTGTATAGTTCCTACTATAAGCATAATTATAATTGGTGTCTTTACTTTTGGAGTTCACACATTTGTTTTGTTGTCCTTTTTTGTTAATTATTAAGATCCAAAGCGTAGAAAATAAATATGTTAGATTTCAATATGTTGCTAGCCTCAGTTTTACACTAAAAAAATTTGTAACTTATATTTTTAAAAAATATTGTAACTTTTGTTAACATTTTTTTTTTAAAAAGTTAATCAGTAGAATACGACTGAAGTTATTACATGATTTTGTTAGTCAGATTTGGTCATTGGTCTTGTTAGTCGAGTACCCAATTTGGTCAAAATTAGACTACTAATTACACACAATTTGGTTAGACCTAAAGTATTATCATCTCTAGGGATTGTAAGGCCATTGAATCTTTATCATTATGATGGTCATTAGATATGATTCAGCAATTCCTCCGTTTGCAAAAGCATATATATATATATATACACTCTAGCTATAGATCATAAAAGAAAAGGAGTCTTATGTAATTATACTAGAGTACACTAGGGGTAAAAACACGTATATATACTATGTAATTGATTATAATATAGTCAGTTAGCTTCTATATTGATATGGTATCAGAGCATATCGACTCTTAAAATCTTTTTTAGTCTCTTTCATTCCTTGTATTCATGGCTATTGTCACATCACCTGATTCCCCTAACAAGACTATTATTGTCTCAAACACTACAACAATTCTCAATCCGAGCATGACGAATGTCACAAAGCTCAACACTTCAAACTTTCTCATGTGGTCTCGCCAGGTCCATGCTTTGCTAGATGGATATGATCTGGCCGGTTATCTCGATGGATCAGTTTCCATCCCAAACAATCACCACTCCAACTAGTGTATCTCCTAACCCTGCTTATCAGTTCTGGAAACGTCAAGATAGACTTATCTACATTGCTATACTTGGTGCAATCACCAACTCTCTTCAACCTATCTTGTCCACGGCAACCACGACTATAGAGATCTAGAGAATCCTTTTAGACACTATGCTCTACCCAGTCGTGGACACTTGAAACAACTGAGGCAGCAAATCAAATATTGGAACAAAGGCAGCCGCTCAATTGAAAAATATTTCCAGGGACTAACAACTCGTTTTGACCAATTAGCATTGCTTGGCAAACCCATGGATCTTGAAGACAAGATCGAACATATCCTAGACCAGAATGAAGGACATGATACTTCTCCTTCACTTACGGAAGTTCACGAAAAACTCATCAATTATGAGATCAAGCTTCAAGCTGCTGCGGTTATTCACAACAAACCTGTGACTGCTCATGTAGCTGCGTATCGTGGTCCCTTAAACCAGCAGCAAAACCGTAACAACAACATTCGTGGGTACCAGAATAACAACAACCGTAACAAGAACACTCCACCATGGCAACATCAACCTTCCCAACAGCAATACTCTGCTCGTCCAGAACAGAAGAACACTCGAGGGTATCAGGGAAAATGCTAATGGTTCCTCTATCCCGATTGCCAATATTGGTTATACTAATCTCTCTACTTCCTCTCGCATATTACACTTAGATAATGTTCTACATGTTCCCACTATACAGATGAACTTAATCTCAGTGTATCGGTTGTGTAATGCTAACCAATTTTTGGTTGAATTCTTTCCTTCGTTGTTTCAGGTGAAGGAGTAGAACACGGGGGTCCTATTGCTCCAAGGCAAAGCTGAAAATGAGTTATATGAGTGGCTAACCTTAACCGCACCCATCACCACCTTCTATGCAACTCCTTCACCAAAAACCACACTCCATCATTGGAATTCAAGGCATGGTCACCCTTCATTACCAGTTTTAAAATCTGTTGTTCATCAATTTTAATTACCACTGTCCCAGTTGTCTCAAAAAGATTTTTCCTGTTTTGATTGCTATTTGAATAACACTCATAGACTCCCATTTTCCACAAATACCTTAACTATACCAAACCATTACAACTCATATACACAGATGTCTGGACATCTTCAGTCACTTCCTACGATTCATACAAATACTATGTTCTATTCATTGATCACTACACCAGATATACCTGGCTCTATCCTTTAAAGAAAAAATTTGATGTTCAAGCCACATTCAAAGCCTTTAAACCTCTCATCGAAAACCACTTCCAAACCAACATTCAAACGTTATTCTCAGACAACAGTGGTGAATACTTGGTGTTAAAAGAGTACCTGGTAACCAATGGCATCACACACCAGACATATACACCATATACTCCAGAACATAATAGAGTAGCAGAACACAAACACGGACACCTGGTAGAAATGGGTCCTACTCTTCTCACACAATCTTCTGTTTCGCTCAAATACTGACCTTTCGCTCTTGCCACTGCAACTTATTTTGTCAATCGGATGCCAACTCCAACTCTTAACAATCAATCTCCATACATGAAGCTGTTTCAAAAACCACCCAACAACCTGAAGCTTCGAATATTTGGTTGCAGTTCCTTCTCATGGCTTCCCCCATACACACGCTATAAGCTTAAAACAATATATGCTCGTTGTGTCTTCATGGGATATTCTTTGAACCAGAGTGCCTATTTGTGTCTCGACCCAACAACAGAACGTGTTTATACTTCAAGGCATGTTCAATTTATTGAATACGAATTCNCAGAACGTGTTTATACTTCAAGGCATGTTCAATTTATTGAATACGAATTCCCCTTCAGTGAAGACAAATCCACACCCATACCACAAATCGAACCACCATCCCATCCCACATACAACAATCCCATCAAAATCCTAATCATCACCACTCGTCAACTCGTTTCATCTTTGCCGGTGCAACCCCAGAGTTCAACGTCTTCACCAGCTACATTGTCAGAATCAGTTTATCGAGATGTTGGTTGTGGACCAATTCTACAATCAGGCCCAACTTCACCTCCAACGCAATTCAGCTCAACAACACCAGATACAAACCCATTAGCGCAAGCCTCAGGTCCATGTCCAGAACAGGATTCAATTAACACAAATCAGGCCCAACAACAAATAGCTCATGAACCTGCGCATGTTGCTCCGCCAAATCCTGAATCGTTGACAACGACGGCTTCGACATCTCAACTACCACTGCTGAACTCGCACCCCATGTGAACCCGACTGAAGAATCAGATAACAAAGCCAAATCGTAAGCTGAATCTTCTTGCTGTTGCAGGTTCCCTGACAACGATGGAGCCGCGAAACATAACACAAGCTTTGAATGATGAACATTGGCGTCATGCTATGGGCGATGAGGTGAATGCAATTATCCAAAATCATACTTTTGATTTGGTACCTACTCCACCAGACTGTAATGTTATCTCCACTAAGTGGCTTTACACGATCAAATATAAACCCACGGGAGAAATCGATTGTCACAAAGATCGATTAGTAGCTAGAGGATTTGATCAAGAGTATGGTCGAGATTATTTCGAAACCTTCAGTCCTGTGGTGAAGTAAACGACTATAAGAATGGTTCTTGAGATTGTTGTGGGGTAAAACTGGTGTGTTCGGCAAATTGAATGCCTTCTTGCAGGGAACTTTGATAGAGGAAGTTTATGTAACTCAACCTCCTGGCTTTGTAGATAATGATCATTTGGATTATGTTTGTCGTCTCAACAAAGCTTTCTACTATCTCAAGGAGGCTCCTCATGCTTGGTATGAGGAACTAACTCTTTTCTTATCTCTGTTGGATTTATGAATTCTGCTGTAGACACTTCTGTATTTGTTTACAACCATGGGGCATTCTAGTATACATCCTGGTCTATGTTGATGACATACTTGTCAATGGCAACCACACTGATGCAGTCGCTGGCTTCATTCAACAGTTGTCAGATCGATTCTCACTGAAAGACATTGGTGATCTCAGTTACTTCTTGGGTATTGAAGTTACTCACTCTAGTAAAGGTATGCATCTCATGCAAAGGAAGTATATTACATATCTGGTCAAAACAAATATGATTGATGCAAAGCCAATCTCCACTTCGATGGCTTCACATCCTCGTCTTACTCTCACTTCGGGTACAAAGCTGCTGGATCCTAAAGAGTATCGCCAAGTTATTGGGAGCCTACAACACTTGGCATTTACTCGTCCTGATATTAGCTATTCAGTCAACAAATTGTCTCAATTTATGCATGCTTCAACAGATTTAAATTGGCAGGCGACCAAGAGAGTACTCCGATACCTAGCTGGAATACTCACACATGGTCTATTCATTCGAACAAACACACCATTGTCACTTTATGCCTACTCTGATGCCGATTGGGCAGGTGATACCGATGACTTTTTTTCTACAAATGCTTATATTGTATATTTGGGTGGTACACCAATATCATGGACTTCGAAAAAGCAAAGTGGTGTTGCCCGTTCTTCCATAGAAGCGGAATACAGGGCTGTTGCAAATATGGCTTCAGAGTTGAGATGGATTTGTTCTCTTCTAAGCGAGTTACACATTACGTTACCCTCCACTTCGGTGATATATTGTGATAATATCAGTGCAACCTACCTTTGTGCTAATCCTGTTTTCCACTCCAGGATGAAACACATAACACTCGATTATCATTTCGTTCGAGACAACATCCGATTTGGTGCACTCCGTGTGGCTCATATCTCCACTAAAGATCAACTAGCTGATGTTCTTACTAAGTCGTTACCTCGACCTCAATTTGCTGAGCTATAATTGGCGTCACTCCAGTGACTTGATCTTGTGGGGACGTATAGATCATATAAGGAAAGGAGTCTTATGTAATTATATTAGAGTACAATATGGTTAAAGACACATTGTATATATAGTTTGTAATTGATTATAGTATAGTCAGTTAGCCTCCATATTAATACTAGCAATTCACTGTAATATATATATATATATATATAATATACACATATACTCTAGAAATACACATATAAGTCGGTATTCTATGATCATCAAAAATTGAAATTCGGTAGAGAGAAAAAATATGATTTTTTTATTTTTATAATTCAAGTGATTCGAACTGAGATAATGTACTAGCGTTACCTAAATTCGGTTATAGTATAAGCCATGAAAACCAGATAAAATCTTTTAAATATCATACACAATATAATTAATAAAATTTAAATTCAAAGAGCGTATCACCATTGTCTAAAGTTAGTTTCGTTTTACCACTTGACCAAGGCAAAATATAATTAACAACTAGATCTAGATGATTAAATAACAAAAGAAAGAAAAAGTTTAGTGTATTATTTTGGTGAATAATAGATATTTCTTACGTATATGGATCTAATGTATCGCCAAAAGAAGAACGATTGTTTAATAGCATTTAAAATATATTTTATGTCACAATCTTAGGAGAATTTCCTGGTTCTCGAATCGAAATTGAAATAAAGAAATTAGTCTAATCTACAACATGTTTTGTTAATTAGTATTTAGGGGGTAAGATAACAATTTTCGTGCACCATGAGCCAATAGAATATATGCATGACACAATGTATATTTATTACTTTTTAGATTATTATTTTCCCATGAATCATCTTTCTTTTCTCATATATTTAAGCTTGGTTACAGATATTGTTTCCGAAAACTCATACAGAACAGAGCACTATAGGCATTAGAAGAACTGGGAATACTAATATCCTATGCTAAACACACAATTTTCTTTCACGAAATGTATATTATTGCTTTTCTAAATATATCAATAAATTTTACATTACCAAGATAATAATAGGTGTATACTCGTACGTACACATACAAGGTACGCTTTGTTTAGGGAAAGTTTCTTTCTTGAGAGTCCTGAAAACGTGCTGGTTTGCTGCACCATGTGTCCTCTTTAAGGAATCATCAAAGTCTTTATCACACCATCAATCATGCAATATATATACCATAATCTAAAAGACACCCACTAAATTATTATTCTTTTCAAGCCTATGCTTTTGCTTTACCAGTCTGACAGTAACACATTATACATTGTATATACTCTCATTGTCGTAGAGTATCAAAAGCATTCTTTCTTTAATAAATGTATCATACATGCACATATGCATCCCCACCCAACACAAACAAACCTAAAATAATACAAAACAATAATTCCTCTTTACTTTACATAATATATTCTCTAATAACACATATATACGAAGAATTGATGTATAGTGTTTAGTATATGGTCTTTCATCACATTTGAAGTCCGGTTGTATCAAACCCAAGTCCTTCTTTGACTTGGTTACATTTTAAAAAGCTAATAAGTAAGTTTTATCAAAGAAAATAAGTGAACAGAAAATTTCCCAATATTATTTTTATTTTCTTTTGCAAGGATCAGAGATAATTGAATAAATGACACAATTCTTGATAGATGTAGTTACCCTTGAGAATTTTTAACTGAAAAGTAATAGCTGTCGAGAATCTATCGGGAATCTCGGTAGCAGCATGTCATCCCAAAATAGTCGAAAATTTCAGATAATTTTCGATGGTTCTCTGATCTCGTTCGATTAAGTTTATAATATTAACAATATATATATATATATATATATATGTATATGTGTGTGTGTCAACTTGGAATAGTGCAATAAGACTAATAGTTGTTAAACAATTAACCATTACTTAATGTATTAGCGGAAGCAAGTGCAAGGCCATTTTTGTGTTGGCACAAGTTCCTTAACATGTGTTATCTTTCTCTCATCTTATACACCAAAATAATAATTGTAGATCTTTTAGGAGTAATGTGGAGATAGGGTAGTGGTCAAAGTACGATGTGGTAGGTTAGGGACAAGCACTAAAATGAAAATGCAGATTCCATCTAAGAACATGATAGGGCTCACTTGTAAAGTGATTAAGACATGTGAAAGCAGGGAAATTTCTAGGGTTGGCTTTTTTCGACGTGAAATATGGAAAGAGAAGAGAGATACTGTTGATGTGTGTCGAAGCCTAGTTGGTTCCAAGTAAGTATGTGGCTTATACATCCAAAGGAAGTTCTTTTCTCTTTAAACGTTTTTGCAATTATGATGTCAAATCGTCAATGGAGGAATTGCATATATAGGATAAGAATAAAGTACTAGATCTTGTCGGGATAAGCCTTTTTCCCCGAATCACAGCTACGGATGACATGGAAAATTAAAACCACTAAGCCATTGCGACAACTCCATGATTTATACAAAAATTTCTTAAACTTGTGTAAAATATAAATCAAGTGTTTATATATAAAATTCATTAGGTCGATGATAGATGAATTTTTTATATACTAAATAATAAATACGGTGAAAGGAGGTTTCAGTCTCTGTTAATTACGTATATAAATCCCAAGTTAAAAGAAACAAATATATAAAAAGTTTGTATAAATTTGTCTCAAGAAAAATATTCTGGCTGGCTGTTTATTACTAAACAATGGCTTAATTTTATCTCAATATAATATCCCAGAAGTTATAACTCATTCAGATACAACAAAATCATTTTGGTCAAATAGTTAAATATCTATTTCTACAACTTTCTCACAGGATTTTAGACTCCACATAATTGTAACATCGTATTATAGAATTTGGATTTGAATTATAGATAATAAAATGTTGATCAAACTGTTCTAAAATAAAAATAAAATAACAATCTGCAGCTACATATACTATTAATTTGTTTTTCTTAACGTCCTAGTTTAATTAATTGACCGTACTAGAAATGCAAATTTGAGAAAACTCAGTTTTACAAAAAAGAAAAAAACGTGTTGATCCGCAAAGTAATAGCGAAGACTTATTACTTCTAAAACGTATGTTGGTTGGTCGAGTTTTAAAAACATCGAGTGCGCTTGTAAGTAGGCACAATCGAAGAAGAATCTATATATAACTTTAAACTCACATGGGGGGTGGGACGTTATGTGTGTTTGGCCAACAAAAAGATAACCTTTTTAAGTCGAAGTGGAATGAGGACCCAAGAAAACTACAAAACAAAAGTGCACGTATGTGCGTGTTCGATACATACTTAACAATAATAATACGTGATTGATTATGAAGACACTTCGAAGTGGACAAGGGTACGAGAATGTCCTACCAGTTTCAGAACACATTAAGATGCAAAAGTGGTTATAAGACACGTTGGTCTCTTGTCGATCCCTCATTCGTTGCTTCGTAACTCTCACCAATTTATCACCCCCAATTAAGATATGTATGCGTGTGAAACTTACGAGCATGCAACAATTGGACGGCCCAACAGATATATAAAACTAGTGAGTGATTTCATACGGTTTTCTGTTTAATATTCCGGGTGGTTCAGACTCAGGTAGTGTATGATTTTTGTCCCAAACTTGATTATAGCCGAGGGTTAAGAGAAACCAAGTGAATTCCTCTGAAATGCTACACATAGTGTGACTTTGTTTTAATGGAGGATCGAACCCGGGTAGTGTATGACCATTATCCCTTTTCCTTTCTCCAATACCATTCGACCACAATGATGTTGGCATTTGATACTGTTTTAGTTTAGGCTGAAACTCAAGTTTAAATTCAGCATATTTCTAGTAGAAAATTTTACATTCAGTTAAGTTGGCAATGAATGCATTAGCATATGTCCCTTATATGTTATTCTAAGTCTTTTTTTTTTTTAAGTTATAATGTGTAATCGTAATATGATTTTTAAAGATGGTGGTTTCTATCAGGTCATCTCGAACCGGATCATATATTAAAATCTACAATAAACTCTACTTAGCCACCTTACATGGATCAACAAATTGAACTCTCATATATACCATGATATGTTTTATTGTCTTCTAGCAATAAATGAATTGGTCTACGTTTTATTTACTGTTATAGGTTTATTCTAACTCTCATTGACGAATTCTAACATTGATTTTTAAAACTTTATGTATTAGATCTTTCTATCTTTTGTTCGGTTATGTTCGAATTCAAACTTGATTTTCATATAAACAAAATAAATATCTAAAACATCTTAAGATTAAGCTAGGCTTTCGAATCGATTATCTTAGTTTGCTTTAAATCGGATCGGTTTGTCTTAGGTTAAACGAAATGAGGCCAAGTACTTGTTTTGAAAAGTATAGTACCTCGGCCCACGTATAGACATTAAATCTTCCCAAAAATAAGACAACCACTTGCAAAGGATAGCTTCTCGTCCGGAAAGCCCAATGTTAAACTAGTTTTTTTTTTTTTCAATAGCCCACAGACCAATGCTAGATTCTATAGACTCAGGATGTTATAAAACTAATTCTGGCCAACTATCTAACTAGACCATTTCCTGAAGTATATCGACAAAATTAAATACTCAATGAAGCGTATTAATTCATTTAATTGCGTGAATAAAAAAA
>OVAX01004925.1:0-10854 GCA_900406405.1 Lepidium africanum
AATATATAATTTTAAAAAAATTTATTTTTAAAATAATAAAAAGTAATCGCTGGTCGCTGCGACTGTGAAATGAACAACATAACGACTATTCATAGCGACCAATCGCAACGATTGTCAAATAAATATATAACTAAATTTTTGATCGCAGTCGCGGTTATTGGTTGTGGTTGCCAGCCACAGCTGCCCGCAATCAGCAAACGAACAGGACCATAATAATTTATGCTCCGAAGATATGTACCAGTTCATGGGGTTGGTTTTCCACAACATAGGAAACATAAAACTTTTTAGTCATAAACAAACTGTAACTTATAGACTCAATCACAAATTCAATAAAGAAATCATGGCACCGCATATGTCGTCACAATGTAATTTTTTGGTTTTTATATAATTATTGACACATGTACGTAATTTGTTAGATAGAGATATATCTCATATTAAAAGTTTGGATCACTCAAAACTAATATATATAATCTAAAGATCAATTCAAATATTAACAATTGATTTTAAGTTGGAAGTTATCTCAATTATAAAAGATATAATGTAGGTGTTTTTGGAAGCTCAAGTCATTTATGTCGTAGATTAAAATTATAGATTAGAACTTCAAAGCTTCGGCTACTTCACGTATCTAATCCAAAAATATATCGATCATGTTGATCATCTTCACTCTCCCCTAATTTCTTTGTACACGTTTTAGACGTCTTGCATCAAATCTTCTTCTCTTTTTTAAACAAAAATAAATAAATAAATGATTGAGAGAGACATATCGACGAACAAATCATGTGAAAACTTTGAGGTAGGGCTTAATTATAGAGAGACAAGAGGGGACAAATTGGATAAGAAAGGGTTGGATCAAGTTAATTCTGTGTCTAACCCAAACCCTCCGATGGCTTAGAGACTTCTCAAGTGGACCAATGCAAAATCCTCTTACTCTGAAACGAATCTCTGATTCTCTCTGACTTAGACAGAGACAAATCAAACACAATGAATTAGATTCATTTCAATATTTTTGGTTTTTTTATGGAAATCAGAGTTCCACGTAAAGGTGTGTTAGGTGGAGTTGTCGCATGCACATACCCGACTGTGGACACGTGGCAAGCCCTTTTATCACGACTTATAATACTAAAAATTGTTTTGTTTGTGAATTGTTCCCTTTCCATGGCTCAAGGCTTTATGTACTTCCGTGTTTGTGACATTATATATAACGATAGTTGTTATCAATCCTATCCTATTATATGATTTAATGTTCAATTAGTTTTCTTTGTTAAACTACTATTTTTCTTTTAAATAAAAAAATTGTTCAATTAGTTGTTTTGTGACTTTGTATAACTCATTAATATTTAATACTACCAATTAAGACGTTCAACTATATATATAGAATACGTTTGCTTCCGTACAAACAAATACGTCGACTTCAGTTCTTCAAGTCTGAATGGAATCTTAATCAAAGATCCAAGAGTTACATATATGTTAAAAATAATTTGCGTGTTCATCGAATCCAAACATAGACACAAATATTTCAACGCAACTCTCACAACATGAAAGCAATACGCTACTTATGGTAGATGTTTTAGATAAAACATTGAATTTTTTACCCTATATCTTAGTGCTTAAGTTATATGTTAGGAACCACATTTGAAAGTAAATAAATTTAACAAAAAATTTAAACTAATCATTCCCCATAGATTGTATATTAGTATATTTAATATTTCTGATGGATCGACAACCTTAGAAAATCTTATCTGAGATATTTTATATTGCTAGTAGTAAAATATAAGTAATAAAAATGAAACTTTAGAATTGCGACTATACATAGAATTTTGGGGAATTGTGAATTTACAAAAGAAAACGGACCAAATTGTAGGCCAATTTTTAAAAGTGAAAAAAAAAAACGTTTCCTACTGGTAGAGAAAATGGATAAATATTAATAAAAATATAAATCCAAATTAATAAGCCTTAGGCTCGAATTTGGGACACTCTTATTGGTAAACCATTCTTGGGCACAGGAAAGGGACCATACTGTATACCTTCACTTCCCAGCACTTCCCACCTGCAATCAAGATCCAAACTTCATTAATTAATGTCCAATAATCAGTAGATATTTCAGTAAGATTGAAACAATAGAATAAATATAAATAAAAGAAATTAAAGGAGATTCACATCTTTTTGTGCTTGGACCATATCTAAAGAGTGAGTACTAGCTTGACAGGTCGCCGATTCACATGTTTTAATAATTAATTTGTTTGGGATCACTAAAAATGATTGTATGAAATAAATATCTTTCGTAAGTAGTCACGAAACAAAGTCCAAGATTGATTCTTATATCTTATTATATAAAAGAGTTTTACAAAATTAGTATTTATCAGAATTTTTTCGTGTGTCAAATTTAACAATCATAAAATTTTTAGTGATATATTTAAAACAATTAATAAAAAAAATCATAATTATGACATAAAATATTTATATCTATTTAAAATCCTATTATATGAAGGAACCGAATTCTAACATAAAAATAAATAGTAAATAATTAACTATATTATTATTAAAAAATAATAATATTATTAAAAGAAAAACAAAATTCAATAATATAAATACAAATATCTTACTTATAAAATAAATATTATATATAGATAATTATCTATATAGAGATTAATCATGTAATATCTTATTATATAAAATAAAATTTCATAAATTTACTAATTAATTGGATTATTCCACGTATCAAATCTAACGATCATAAAAATTTTGATGATATATTAAAAAAATAAAAATAAATTTTATTATATAAATATGAATTTCTTGCACATTGGACAATAGTATTTTTTTTATGATTCAAAAAATAAGAATACAATAAAAACTAAAATTTGAAAATAAACTTTTTAACCACAAGAAAATCTGTGTATCGCACGGTTCTTATCTAGTTTTAGATCAAATTACAGCTGGCGATCAATTTCCAAACTCTTTATTATCATAAATTATTTTTCCTCGTTATGGGTGCATATGACCCTTCATCATCACAAAGTTCAACTAAAGATCTCCAATAAAACACATCGTTAGTATATCAATGTAAAATACAAAACAAAAACAAAATTCATGATATCATAAAGCGATGACGTCTTTAAATAATTTTATGGCAATGTAGTATATAAAAGAAGGCTTAAGGAGGATTGTGTTACAGTTAATTTTATCAATTACAAGAGAAATGTGTTATTTGGAGTAATAAGAAAAATTAATTATAGTTAGTTCCATTTATACATAGGCAGTGTTGGATCTAAGCCTATTGAGATAAAACATTTGAATGGGATTCCCTATTTTAGAGGTTTCTAAATTTTTTCCTAAATATATATGTATAGTAATGTTTTTTTAAAATTTAAATAAAAGAAAAGCATGGACTACAAAGAAAAAAATCAAAGGCAATCAACATAAATATCTATATTAGTTATTGAGTGGGTCGTAATTATTATTTATAGAAATAATTTATTTCTGGAAATCTAAGTTTTCAAAGATATTCTACCAAAACATTTAAAAAAAATTGCGTAGGTATTTGATTTTCTTATAGAGTTTTATTTTTATCATAATATATAGGTTGCATATATGATAATGCTCACAATTTTGATTTCAGTTACTTCAATTAAAAAAAGTTATTCTAAGTTAAATTTGATAAAATTTTACCTACGATCGATTATGTCACAAAAAAAAACATGTTTATAAATCTTTATGCAACTTTGATGATTTTGCAGAAAAAAAATGCAATAAGAGTTATTTTTAAAAATCTGTTGTTATTTTAAAAATTTATGATACATTTATTTTTTCAGCATGAATTTATTTGTTTCAATTTTTTTCTACATTATCATTTCTACATTTGAATGGACCCGTAAAATTCAAGTCTGGCTCTATATGTGAAAAATATTTTACCCTATAAGTTCATTTTTTATTTCAACTAGAAGATTTATTTTTTAATTTTTAATATAAGTTTTCATCGCAAATAGTTTTTAGCCTAGTGGTAATCGGTAAGTTCACTAAAGGCAGACACACTTACATATCTAAAAATCGAATCCCGCTACATGTGTTATGCAGGAACTTGACTAATGAATCGATCAGTTGTGACCAACATTAATAATATATATATATATATATATATATATCTTCATCGGAAATCTGTAAAAATAGCATTTACAAATTTTATATGATTTTTAACTGTTTTCCATTTTTGGTACCCTGATCCAAACATATAAAATGTCGAAAATATTTTAGTGTACAAATTTAATCAATTGAATTATATTAATTTTCTGACTAAACATATTTTGGACACAGCAAGATTTTAAGTTTTTTTTTTTTTGTCAAATTTTGTAAATTTATGTTGAGACCAAAATTGGTGAAGATTGGAAGTTTGTATATTAAATGAAGATTGGAAGTTTGAAACCAAAATGTTAGAGAATTTAAATATCTTTTCTGTTAAAGGAAAATAAATAAAAATACCTGAAAGAAGTAGTGAGGTGGTGAAGGAGGATAAGCATCTCAAGTTTAGCCAGCTCACTTCCTGGACATGAGTGCACTCCATTACCAAATGGCATATACGTGTTAGGTTTTGGTGCCACCTGTCGACATTACAATACGTCATCTACATGCAATCTTACTCCATCAATGTCCCCACATACTTGACTAAACCCTAAATTTGACTTTCAGCTTAATCAAATCTTGTAGCCAAAATGCGATTCTATGCATAAGATTAATATAAAGTCTCAATCACCTTTATTTACCATGCAATATATGTAAGTAGTCCATAATCTTATCCTATTGTTTAAAACTTAGATTTATACCTCGAATCTTGAAGGATCGAATTTTGCTGGATCAGGGAAAAATTCAGGTGAGTGATGGATTCGTCGGAAAAGAGGAAGAACTTTCCAACCCTTTGGGATCAAGTAGCCTTCAAATTCAACGTCTTGTACTGCTTCTCTAAACGTAAAAGACAATACACTTGCTGCTCTTAGTGTCTCTTGTATCACCTGCCACATTAATTCGTATAATAACCATAATTAATTGATTGTACGATATAAGATTGTTAATATAATCAATATATATATTGAATGGTATATACTCTTGTAGTCAATGGCATTTTTCTTGTATCTTCCCATGAGATTCTTCGGTTTTCTTCTCTTATTTTATCTCGAATACCGACTTGCTCCCTCTATTTAAAAAGATTACTTTTACTACGACGAAAAATATATCTAAATATATAACCGAATGTTATATGAAATATAACATGATCTATATCACAAACAAACATGCAAAAGGAAAAAGAGATAAAGTAGCTTACGGTGACTTGTTGGAGGAGATTGGGGTGGTCGTGTAAGTACTTGAGAAGCCAAGTTAAGACAGAAGCGGTTGTGTCGGTGGCGGCGAAGATAACGCCGATAATATTGTCGGCGATCTGTGAATCGCTTAAGCCGTTACGTTTCTGATCCTTTGCTCCCAGAAGAACTCCCAATAGTCCTCCTTCACTTCCATTCTTTCTTCTTTTCTCTATCACTCTCCTTAATTCCTCATTTAATTCTCCTCTTGCCTTAATTAATTTTCCAATTATAAAAAGATTAATTAAGTATAATACAATAACATGATTGGAAATATTTTCATCACATCAAACATCTACGCTTGAATGAAGATGACTTTGTCTTTTATGTTTTGTGAAAAGAATCTAACCTATATGTCAAATAATATCGCACACATGTGGTCCCTAAAAAACCAAACAGTACAATTTTTGTATTCCAATTCTTTGTGGTGAATATTACAATTCTACATAGAATTGTCACGTTCGACGTACACATTCATTCCCTAATATCATTTTGAAGAATCATCCAAGGACAATGGGCTAATTCATAGACATAGTTCATCATAAGTTATGATATTATACCTTAATGGATTTATGAAAAAGTGTGCCAGGTAGGTCGAGAGGCATGGAGTTGTAACCCTTTTCAAGACGTTGATAGAGAAGCTTAATTGCTTCAATTTCAGTGGGCTCCTCTTTGTCGATCCCAAACGCTGATATGATCGCCACATCGAATGCATACTACATCCATAAATCCAATCCACTCTCAAATCAATTCTTTCATTATGATGTCATGCCAAAAAAACCATAGCAGATATCGAATCACCAGGGTTCTAACTTTTCAAAGTGTATAAAAATTCAAACAGCTTTTTTTTTTTTTTTTTTTTTTTAACTCGGATANTTTTTTGTAACTCGGATAGTTTAAGTTCAGGTGGTTGATCAACTCGGATAGAATACTACCATTATCCTGAGTTCAACTAAAGACCAGAGCTAGATAAAAACTTCTGAAATGCCACACATGAAACATCTATTGTTTTAATTACATTTATATTAAAAATAAAAAATGTAGACCGTAATGTAAAAAGAACAAAAATTATTACAAAATGCATGCACAAAGATTTTTTTTCAGTGTAATAACTTTCATTTTCTCTTTGAAAAAAGTGAGGGCCACAAAATTGGAAATAATTTAGTCAATATTTCTTTTGGTATGCCTGAAGGAGCGTCCATGCATATACCCAAAATAAGACTAAAGAGACATACTCGTTTCATGTGTTCGAGGGTGTTGATGGACTTTTGGGATATCCAAGATGAGAGTGTTTGGAGGACAAGAAGCTCGATTTGAGAGACTGTTGGTCTGAGAGATGAAGGCATGAGGGAAGACTGAACAAGCCGCTTGAGTGTAGAATGGTACGGACCTTTGTGGAAGAAGAGAGCCTCTGGTCCAATCATTCGCTCTTTGCTAGGAGGATATGTTGGCTTGAACAAGTGAGCTTTGCTTACTAACACCATTCGAGCTGCCTCTGGACTGCTTATCATCACACATGGACATCCCAATATATGCGTTTTGAATATCTTCCCGTACCTGTGGATCGAATATCACACGTCGATTAATTATTACGTATTTTTAGTGATCAATTAAAATTAAAATTGTAGTGATTAAAAATATCTTTAGTTGAATTTTTATTTTTTAACTAGATCGATAAAATTCGATCCATAACTCAAATTCAACTCATCTCTAAACTCCTACGTAGTAGGCTGTCGTCGAACTCTAGATATTAAAGTCATTTGCTAAAGGCATATAATGTAAATTCTTTAACAAGATAGACTTGGTCAAATTACATATAAAATGTCTGCCATTTTGTTTTATAATAATAAAAGCGGTCCATAGATCTTGAAATAAGACTAGAACCGGATTGAATATATACGTATGTAAGTACGTAAAAGAAAGAGGAGACTACTTGTTTTGGCGAGTGGCGAAGAAGGAATTGGGATTCTCTGTGTAGAGACGGAGTGTCTCTCCGATGTAAGGCCAACCCATGGAGCCAGGCGGTAGCCGTCGTCTTTGATCTTTCCGGTGTAACCGCCATTGAAACAGAACCACTAGCAACACTACTACTACACTAGTTATTGTGATTAGAGCCGATTCATCAGCGTAAACAGAGGAGAAGAAAGCTGAAGATAGCCATGATGATGATGATGATGATGATGATGATGATGATGATGATGATGAAATTTGCATTATTAGAATTAATTCAAGTGAATTATTGTTATATATGAGTATATAAATAAATAGTTATATTATGAGTTGTGTGTGTTATTGTTCTTTGTTAGTGACTTAAACTTGGATAGTATTGGGGGTTTATATAGCTATAGTTGAGGTGGGAAGACACTTCATTTGTAGCCTTTCTTTTTCCTTTTTCACAAATTTATTTTGATGACAATTATATACTTAATAATTCCAATTTTTGCTTCCAAGGGAATATAGCTAATATATACTACGAAATTTGGAACGAAAAAACGATCTACAAATTTTTGTTTTCATTTATATTTCAATTCAGTAAGTTGCCGACGGTTCTTTGGTCCAATAAAAAACATATCTATAAGCTACGAATAAAATATCTTTGAAAAGTTTAATTTCTCTACTCACAGCTAATTTTACGTTTTTTACAACATTCAAAATTTGATCTTATGTTTTTCCTTTTTTTACATGTAGATATTTATACAATCGACACAGTTTCGGTGCAGTATCTTTTATTTTGATAATTTTCATTTGTTTTCTTTTTTTATCTGTGGTTATCGTTTGCTTTATTTTTTGTTGCTCTAAAATTATTGTCCGTATGATTTTATATTATTTTGTTGCTAAAAAATAACCTGTACGGAGCAACAAAAGAGAAAATAAATGTGTAAATTCAGTGGTATTTGGAATCTATTAGCGTTTTTATTTTACTTGCCCTTTGGCTAACCCCACACTACACTTTAGTGACCACAAAAAACAAAGACCTTAGTTCATCGTTTTTTGTAGATAAATGGGATCCACTGAAAATCTTGTATGGTTGAGTTTTCTTGTCATCATGAAAAAAATCTAGCGAAGTTAAAACTCCTTTTTTAAATAGAAGAAATATTAAAACTTCCATTAATACAACAAATACTACATTTGTTCTTTTCTACTTTTGATTTATAATGATTAATTTTGTTTCTGTACGATCTGATAGTCGATGTTATGTATATACGTGTATATGAAATAACCTCAAAGGTTTGATTAATTCATTCACAGTGTATCAATATTTATACAAGTAGGTTTCCTTTTTTCGGTAGGATTTCCATTTAGATCGAATTTGTATATTTCCTATATCATAGGTCTATTAGCTCCTTTCTTGAGTCGGCAGTCCAAAATTTTAAACGCTGAATGAACAAAAATTATCAAAAGTATATGTTCTTGACAATGCTTTAGTCAGAGCAGCAATCTGCTTTTTTTTGTAAGGACATGTTTTTGATAATAAAAATGAAAAATTTCTTAATTATGCCAAGATTTAACTTTTTTTAAAATGCCACAAAAACTAAACATTTTTTTGTCAATCTTACTTTATACTTGGATCAACAAAACTCGATTTATAGCCATAGCCCATATTCTAAAATTTTTTTTTTCTTTCCCTTTGCATTAGGAGAAATCAAACTATGGTGCCTGAAGAAAACTAAAACTAAAGTGACTACTACCACTGAGCCACACATTCTAGGCAAACTAAACATCCTTAAATACTATTTTGATTAAAGGGAAATTTCTAAATTATGCTGTAATTGACAAAACGACGAAACGGCGAAACGACGAAACCCTATTTTCGGCTGTTCTGGTTCCGACGGTGGTGGTGCGGCGGGGCTTTGGAGATGAAACGGTGCTGTCTGTAGAAGGAGACAAGCGGTTTCTCGGCAGGATTTTCGTTTTCCCTAGGGTGTAAGTTTCATTTTCCTTTATCGGGGGCTCCCTCCCCATCTCTCTCTTTGTCGCAGGTCTTGGATCCAAAAGGGCAGGGGTGAGCACGAAGAAGGAGTGATGCAAGGGGCTTCCTCGGTATTCCGAAGGGGGTTTTGAGGCAATGGTTGAAGGGGTTCAAGGATGTCATCTTTTTATGTTCTGGGGTTTGTTCCCCGAGGTGATTTTTATGTTCTCTGAAGGTTTCTTAGGTCGAGGTGGTGTTGATTTCATGGAACCTCTGCATCTGCAGGGGCTTCTTTTGTTATTTAGCTCTTCAAGGTTTTGTGTCTCATTTTCGGGTTCAGTTTTGGCCCGATTGTGTTGGCTTCTGATTGTTTTAGGTGTTCTTTTCATTATGTTGCGATTTGATTCGGTTGGGATATCTGTTTGGATTCCCTTTCCAAAGGATCATTTCCAAAGGATTTTTATGTTTATCGTGTTTTGGTTAGTCTTTCTCAAGTTGTTAAGGCTTCTCATTGTTCGGTTGAGTGAGGTAGGGTGGAGTGTATACCTTTTTGTAGTCTTATATGTTGTTTCTCTGTGGTTTGCGAGGATTTTTGGTTGGATTTTCTATCTAACAATGTCAAGGTTTTGGTTGTCCTTATTGATGAGTTTGATTCAGTATCTAGTTGCTGATTCAAATTGTTCGTGGGTAGATATGTTTAAATATCTGATTTCAAAAGGTCTCTATGTTATTGATAGAATCTGGTGCGAAGTTACTGCTCTGATTCTTATCTTGATCGTATCTTTAGATTTTGATTTTGATTCATTTAGTCATTCAATTCTGATCCTGGTCTTGATTGTCTTGATGTTTTATGTTCCTTGCCGTAAGTTAAGGTTTCCTTTTTTGTTACAACTCCTCTTGTTTAGCTCTGGATGTTGTGTAACTGATGTTTCTATTCTGGTGTTGATCATGATTCGTTATAAGATTCTGATGGTTGATCAGGATTATTTCTGTATCTCGATCAGTGTTCAATGCCAGTCAATTATGTTAATCGTATCTGCAGGAATTGAAGTTGATTTATGTGGATATCCAAGATTGATTCTGGTTTTGGTACAGGCCGAGGACTACTTATGCCTGACCAATTCTCCTTTCCTTCAATATTCACATTCCATTTTCTCTTCAAAGCTTTCTCATAAGCTCTGTTGTTGTTTAACGATCTTAATTTCAATTATGTCACAGCTTACTCTAGCTAAAAAGGATCTTGACAACAGGTCTCCTCCAAGGACGTTGAAAATCAAGGTTCCAGCTATTGATAATTCGGATCTGTTGGCTCGTTGTTCCAGGATACTGCTTGGACGTTGTCTAAACCCGATGTGCCAGGATGTAGAATCTCTTCTCTTTATGTTGCCTAAACTTTGGCAGCTAAAGGGACGGGCCCATGGACTCAACTTAGGGAATGGCCGTTTTCAGTTCGAATTCGAGTCTGAGCAGGAGTTGCAGCAGATTCTGCGGTTAAGGGCAAGCCANGCCATTTCGATGGCTGGATGGTGTCTTATGCACCATGGAAGCCGTATGCGGGAGCGAATTATCCTCATTCAATCTGTTTCTGGGTCCAGA
>OVAX01004926.1:0-10851 GCA_900406405.1 Lepidium africanum
AACTGAGGATTTTACAAGCTAAGTACTCAAGACTCCCTCAACCAACTCGCCATGCATAGGCTAGTTCAGAGTCCCATACTCAGCTAAAAATACAATTTTTGGCTGAACTCTTCATGTCCAATTCCTGTTTTTGAAGCTGAGCCACTCCAACTCGCCAGAGTGTGATGAGTACAGCCCAGATTGAGCATTTGCTGAAGCTGAATTTTCCAGAACTCGACCCCCAACTCGCCATGCACTCTGAAGCAACTTAGACCGACTTCGTTTTATTTGATCGACTCTTTACTTTTGTGGACTGAAAATTAGGGCTTCCATGTTTTAAGCCCTATAAATACCCTTGTTTTAGCTGAAAACAGGATAAAAGTTTTACCCTAGTTTTTGCCTCTTTGAGTTAATTCTAGAATTCTCTCTGCCTCTTTCTTATTTTTCTTTGCTGTTCTTGCTGTTCTTATGAAATTCATGATTTCTGCTTGAATCTCACCTTAGGTTGGTAGATCTTGTTTTCGTTTCTTTCTTTATGCCTTTAATCATGGTTTCTGGGTTTGTTGTTTTTCATTCAATGAGTAGTGAGTAGATTTCTTAGGGCTTAGTGAGGAGATGAAGTAGATCTGGGCAGTTTTCTGGGTTTGTGATGTTTGTGTTTGAATATTGTCAAAGGCTGTGCTAGATTGAATATTCTTCATGCTTATTTTGACTTGATCACTCAAAATCTGATTCGTAGGCTATCTCTGCCCTAGAGGTGTTTGATGATATGCTTGGCTTAGGTTCAGTTTATGACTGATTCATTCTGGCTCAAGAGATTGGATGATCAGAGAGTCAGTTGGTCATGTAGGATAGGCTTGCTAATACCAGCTCAGGCATGTAATCACCAAGAGATTGGGTTAGGATTACGCTTGAGCTAAGATTTCATGACCACTAGAGTGGCTTATTTACCTTAGTATCCTGATTTGCTGCTTGCCTGCTTAGGTTGTTAGACAAAATCACTACCCATATTTCTTCTTAGTTTATTGACTTCACTCTCTTCGCAAGCCCATCTTCATATTATTACTGCAACTCGCCATTCATACTGCTGTTTGTTTACTCTGTTTTGTGAGGAGATGGAGTAGATTTGGGTTTAATTCTGGGTTTTTGATCTTATTGCTTGAATACTGCCATAGGTTTCGCTAGATTGAATGTTCTTCATGCTCATTTCAACTTGATCATTTGAAATTTGATTTGTAGGCTATCTCACCTGGAAGGTGTTCGATGATATGCTTGGCTTAGGTTCAGTCTAGGATTGATGCATTATGGCCCAAGGGATTGGATGTTCAGAGCGTTAGTTGGTTGTTTAGGATAAGCTCGTTAGTGCCAGTTTGAGCGTCTGATCACCAAGGGATTGGGTTAGGTCGCGCTTGAACTGAGATTTCATGACCACGGGAGTGGCTTATTTACATCGTTATCTTGATCCGATGCTTGCCTGCTTAGGTTGTTAGATAAAGTCAGAAACCCAGGATTCAGTCTAGTTCGTTGACTTCACTCTCCTCACAAGCCCGTTTTCTCATTTTCTTGCATTCGTTATTGCTCTGTTTTAGCCTTATTTCTCTGTTTTAGCTTGATTGCTCTGTTTTTGCATTTCTGCTTAGCTTTTATTTTTAAGTTAGATAGGTGCATGCCCAGGACTGTTTATTTACCTACTTAGTTTTTATGTTTTTAACTGATTGTGACAAAATCGCTTGAAATTGATTGATTTTGCTTGGATTAGATAGCCATCCATACCATGAATGTTAGCAGCTCACTTTGGTTCAACAACCTTATATACTATAAGGATTTGATAATCTCGGCTTAAAAACCTTGTTATCAATCAACCAAAAACGTCATCCTATTGAGCAACGGTTTCTTCAGTATCTTATCCATCTCAAATCTTATAACCATGTCGCCTAGATGGAGGTCAATTCATCCGTTCTTCACATCAATCATGGCACCTATAGTCATAAGAAATGGCCTGCCTAAGATCAGAGGGTCTTTGGGCTTTTCATCGAGTTTGAGAACCACAAAATCTGTCGGTACACTGCATTCCCAATCTTGACATGAAGGCCTTCAAGGACACCAACTGGAAGTTTCACTGAGTGGTCTGCAAAGATCAAAGAAATCCTAGTCTTCTTGAAGTCGGTAAATCCCAGGCGTAATGCAACTGAATACGACATCAAATTTACACTAGAACTAAGGTCATAAAAGGGCCGAGGAAAAACCATAAGACCGATCTGAATTGACAAAACAAATCGTCTAGTATCTTCTTCCTTCATTTGTAACTTATTTTGAAGCAAAGCACTGCAATCCTGAGTAATCATCATGAATTTCTCCACTCTTGTAAACTTATTAGTGACCAGACCCTTGACGTGGCTCATAAGTAACGGTATCATCTGCAAAGCATCGACGAAAGGTAGTCTCACATTCATATCCGCAAGCATCTCTTTACATCTCAGAACATCCAAATCTTTACGAGATTTCTTTGGAGGAATAGGGTATGGAGGGGTAGGCACATATCTTCTCTCAAGGCTAGTAGTCGAACTCTGCTTCGAAGTTGCTGGATTTGGTTGATTTTGTTTCAGCGCGGTTTCATGTTTAGACTCAGGGATCGATCGATCAACTCCTTGATCAATCGATCCTTCTCCCTGGGAAGAAAGATTCTCTTCCATTGTTATTTCTGCTTCCTAATCCTATTCAAGATCAATCATCTCCTTTTCTGCTGCTGATCTCTTCACAACTGATTCCAAACTCCTACCACTTCTTAGTGCCACTGCATTGCATTCTTGATAGTTGTCAAAGCTTTCAAAAGAATGATCCAGTTTTTGTACTTGTGCAATGACATAATCATACTTCGAGTTAAGTTCTGTGTACAGCTTATCCACCTTCGCATTAATCTCGACTGTAGCCTGATGCTGACCCTGAATGACCTGCTGTAACATGGACTTAATCTCATCTTGATCACTACCTGAAAAACACAATGATAACAAATTCTGACCTGGCAATGGACGAGATTCGGTTGACACTAATGCTGATTCCATATACCCTTCTTTATCCTCAACTTCAACCTCACCTGGATGTACAATTTTCTTTTTCTTGACTCCACTTGCTACAATGAACTCATCTAGCTTCTTGTTGATACCTTCAATCTGCTGTGATTTGAAGTCACTTGCATCATAACTGTAGAAAGAATCTTCAACAACACTTAGGTCCTTCGAACTTGTAGCTAGATTGTTGAACAACACAAAGGCATTCTTTGTAGTGTTGGTCATGAAATCCCCTCTACTTACCGCGTTCAAAAGTCGTATATACTCCCAGCTCAGACCTCCATTGAAGATGGTCAAAATCTGCTCATCACTAAACCCATGATGCGGAAAATCTCTTTTATATCCTTTAAAATATCCCAAGCATCACCAAAAGATTCATTGTCACGATGTTGAAAGTTCGAGATTAGATTTTTCAGCTGCATTGTCTTTTCCTTGGTAAAGAAGTGATCCAAGAAAGTATCTCTGATAGCATCCCACGAAGTTAGTGAAGCTGGAAGAAGTGACTTAATACATCTCAAACTCTTACCTTCCAATGAAAACTTGAAGAGCTTGCACTTAGTATAGTCTTCAGGAACTCCCCTAGGTGATGCAGTGCTGCATATCTCTTCAAAATTCTCTATGTGGTCCATCGGATTCTCAGCAGAAAAACCATGGAATGGGAATTGTCTTACGAGTGCTATCAACTGTGGGTTGAACTCAAAATCAACTCCCTGCGGTGGAGGTACAGAAATTGCTGATCAATTAGAGTAGTGGATGTGAGGAGTATCCACTTCTCTTATAGCCCTCTGTTGGATTTTAGCATCTCTTTCTTTCTTCAAGTCCTCTATTTCCTTCTTTAATTGCTCAACAGTGGCTTCTTGATCTTCATCTTGATGATCAACCATGCGGTTCAAAGAGCTTTCCATTTTAAATCAACCTAAAAAACAAAACAAGAAACAAAAATAGAAACGAAAGCAAAAATGTCTTAGACTAAAACTCAGTAATGAATCGAAAGGTAACAATATTAGTCCCCCGCAACGGCGCCAAAAACTTGATACATAGAGTTTTAACCTTATAATCCTACTGCAAGTGCACAACAAATCGAGTAGTATCTAGGGGTCGAATCCACAAAGACCAAGTTATTACACTATCAATTTTGAAACCAAATTAGAGCTAAGACGAAACGTAAGATTGTAAATCAAATCAAGATCAAACATAAACTAAACAATATAAATCCAATAACTAAAAGCACCAAGTTTAGGGAATTCATCAGGAAGGTAAGGAAATTGAACTCGAGAACTATTTAGGGAACAATTTAAAAGCAATCTCGACTCAAACATAGAATTATAACCAATCCAGTGTCGTGGTATCAATTACAATATTTAACAACCTAGAGATCCTAACTGTCATTGGTTCTAGAGATGAAGATATACATTATTGAACAGGTTTGATAAGTCCGCAATCAACCTTGACATTAACTTTCGCTGTCAAGGACAGATTGTTCACCTAAAGAGGATCTAATTCCTAACAAGCTTTCTGAATGTTAAGTAATTTGGAATCATAGACTAGTTAACTACTCTAGGCTAATCATCAAGAATATCCTTAAGTGGAGAACACATCAAGTAATACTTATTTGTCCCTCATTCAATCATTCCCTAACAATCCTAGAAAACCCTAAACTTAGTTAAGAACTACTCAGACATAATTAAGAAGCACAAGTTCAAAGATATGATAGAAAACATGAAAAGTAATTGAAATTGAAAATAAAGGTTTAGAAATCTTCTCCAATTGTGTAGAGATTGGAAATCCTCTGCTCTGAAACTATAGAACAAGGTCTGATAACGTAAAGTATGAATTGTGTCCCTCAGAAAACGATTGTAACCTAATTTAAATGACTAAACCAACTTGGTACAAAAATAAGTAAATTCAAATTTGGGCTTCGCAGGATCGCTGATCGATCGATTAGAATTGGTGATTGATCGATCAATTCTTCTTTGGTTGATCAATATGGCATAAGGTCAATCTCGAGGTCGAGAGCTTCTTCTTTAGAATGTTGATCGATCGATCACAAGGCATGAGGTTGATTAAATGGTCGAGCGCATAAATCTGGAGATGAGATGATCAGTCAATAAAATTGTGTGAAGACGATCAAACGGTCGAGCGCATACTCCTAGCTGATGATGGTGATCAATCAATCAATGGAATAATCGATTGATCAAGTGATTCTGTGAGAAATCTTCCAATCTAACTCCAATCCTTCTCCCCGCACAATATCCAGATTATCCTTGTATTTACCTGCAAAGACTCTAAAAACATAACAAAGATTCTGAAAAACATACGAATTAGTGAGCTAAAAACCGATAGAAATGAGGTATATCACATGTAACTCTAAAAGGTCCAAACTATCTCTTATGGGCAAGAAATGTGAAGACTATACTTGGAGGCAGTGGACTATGGAACATGTGGAGCACAAAGCAGCACAAATCCAAGTTGCATATATCGGCGATAAACAAGTGGTGGTTATCGGTGATAACAACAAATACAGCAAAGAACACTAAGTTGTCATGGCAATTTTCCAAAGTTCTCTAGATCCTCCAATCCATGACTCATACTTCTATTGTGGAACCGCCAAAGAACTTTGGGAGACACTCAAGAAAGTTTTTGGTAATATTTCAAACTTTACTCGAGTATTTGAAGTTCAAAAGGCCATAACAACTCTCATTCAAGATGACATTGAGTTCACATCCCACTTTGGCAAGTGGCGTGCTCTTTGGGCCGAGCTTGAGATGTTGCAGTGATGAAAGCATTTTTGGTGTGCAAACAAACAACTAAATTTAACAAATGTAATCAAATTGTCGTTGAGAGCACTTGAGGATGGACCCCACGAGAACCTAGAACTAACACAGTAGAACTATGAGAACTCTTAACTAAGCTAAATCAATTCAAGATGATGATATGGAACTACTAAATCTACCAAGAGAAAAATCAAACCAAGCAAGAAACATGCAACAAATAAACAACTTAAACTAAAAAGAACGATTAAAAGGTTCAATGGCTTAAGGAAAGGTAATCGATCTTACGCAAGGAAATCAACCAATGATGCAACAAGGTTCAGCTATAAGCACAACCTAGGGTATGAGACACAAAAAATAAAGATGGAACATCCCACTCTCATGGCAATGAACCCTATCTTAGACTATGAACCAAGTTAAACTCTCATTTTCAAATTTAAAGACTAAGAAGCATTAAAAACAAGCTTAGTAAGACTACTAATCCCCTAGACATCATCTCTCAAAGGCCTAGGAAGAAAAGCTTTATAATAGGTCTTTCAGGAATTTCATCGAACCCCACTCGGACGATGATCTTCCTAGCATTATTTTTCATGTGATCAAGATGAATTAAACATTAAGAACACCTAAAGAGAAGAAATCTAACAACCTAAGCATCAATTATCAACAACCAAGCCCTAGATCTAGCCTCACCTTCAACCATTCTAGTTAACTACTCACTCATGGCAATAATGAAACAACAAGCAAATGAAATGATGAACATAATGAAATAGAGATGAGAATATATACAGAGATTCTTCAATTAGATTAAAGAAAAAATTCAAACAAGGATCATCCAAAAGGGTCTCAAGTATATCCTCTCTCAAATCTCTTTCAAAAGTTCTTAAGAACAAAGCAAAGAAAACTTGGAAAAATTAAAGGCTAAATCGAAAATGTAGCCTTTTTTTTAACATAAAGTTTGATTTACTAATATTTATACCCCTAGGATTAGGGTTTTAAAACCATAAAAAATGTAACCGGGTCAAACCAAAAATCTTGCCAAGTGTCCAAGTGAGTCCCGTGTGGTCGAACAGGTGTGGGTCGACCAGGAGGTCAATGAAGGCTCATCCAGGAAGTAATCCATGCGTTGGTGGCCTATCGAGCAAGAGTGGTCGAGTGTGGATCGCGTATGTTTACGTGCAGGATGGGCGTCATCAATCGGGTTTGGTTGGGTCATTGGTCAATGGTGAGCGTTCCAGACTATTTGGCATCCAACAACCCAATGTCGACCACCTCTCATCGGACGGATAGTCGAGAAAGCACAAACCCTCATGTAGTCTCGTTCGCGGCTCGATAGGGTCATGGGCATCGATCGTTCGGTCGAGGGTCGGGTCACATGCGGTCTCCTTGCATGAGAATGGTGTGTCGACATTTAGTGGTCGACCTGGGGGTCGAGACCGCGGCTACCAGAAGCTTACCATACGGTTGATGGCACTTCGTCTACGTGCGGTAATACGGTCGATCAAGAGGTTGATCCCGAGCTAAAACTTTGTTTTCTCCATTCTTCCTGATCTAATCCAATCCAATTACTTGCATGGTTCATCCCATGAACTCCAAACCTCCAAGTTAAGCTCCCAATCACATAAAAATAACTAAAAAAGAACCAAATATGCAAATGGATGACCTAAGGACTCTAATGCATGAATTATACACAATGTGATCTAAAATGAATCTAAATGCAACTTATACGAATGATAATGATGAAAAAAACACTAATAAATACATATATCAATTACTCCAGACTTGCCTTTTACTTGGCCTCAAGCAAAAAAATACAAGACCGAAAAAGAGGTTTGAAAACACAAAAGGGAATTTCTTACCTAAAAAACAAATAACTCATCAAGCTAGACCGTAATCTACATGCGAACCCCCATCCTCTTTAAAAGACCACAATTTAATCGTATCACTTGGCATCCAATTCCAAAATATCCTACACCCTAAACCAATTTCTAGGCTCTTGAATTGATTCCTTATTTCGAATGGTGCATGCTTCTAAAGGGACTTGAGATCAATGAACATAAGATTCAATCTCTTTGAACTTAGCATGAATTAATTCAATTAAGCACAATTACCATTTCTTATATTGGTTCAGTTTTAGCACAAACTCATCGTCTTTAGAATCCACAACCGATTAGATGTCTGCTTCACGTCCTTTTTGAGGATCCGCAAACATGAGAGGGTTGCTTCATGTTCTGCTTTCAGCTTTCTCAGTGAGATACAAAAATATATGGGTTTATGCACATTCCCCGCTCACTTTAGGCATCATTGAATGAGTTGTATTTGGAAGAATGGTCACCTATAGTATTGCCAAGCTAAACTCAAAAAGGAAACCATTATAATGCATCTCAAGGCCCTAAATCGGCAAATTAAGTTCAATTAAAGAAATCAATCCAAGTTATCTCAAGTTATAGCGCAAGCATAGGAATTCCGGGTGAATGATCTATCAACTTTCCAAAGGGCACAACTTTGACTCAAAGAAGTCACAATGGTTAGTAGCCGGTAACCTAACAAGATTGCTCACCTCCTGTAAAAAATTTCTCAAAACCGAATATGAAAACTATGATGCAAACCTAGATGCTTTTAAAGACTTAATCTTAGATGAAATGCTAATGCAACTATATGTTTGTTTTTGTATTTTTTTGAAAAATTTTCATGTAAAATGCAAATACTCATAAAAATGGAAAACAATACAACTAAAATAGACATTAGCAAACTAGGTCCTCTCCCCTGGACTTATTTCTCACCATCTTGGTGGGAATGTAAACACTAGAAAGAGAGACTCCAACAACAAAAGCAAAAATGTAAAAGAAAAATAAAAATAAAATTATGTATTAAAGTGGTGAAATTGGTACCTTATCTAGTGAGGATGATTGCCAAATGTCTCATTGGCATATGCATCATGATTGATCTTGTCCCATCCATCATCACTTGGCTGTCCAGCAACAACTTTGATTTTTCGGACCGGAGGATCATCATAACATCGTTCCCCTTCATAATACTCACAACATAAAGTCTCCTCTTCATCGGATATACCTCTAAGCAACTCATCAATGGTTGGTAAGTTCCAATACCCCGGAGGAATTGGTTCACATTTGCTTATTTAAGATGAATGAGACGGCTTTGTGAGAGGCTTGTCTTTTGGTTTTACTGCCTTTGAAGTGGTCGTCATTGATTTCTTCTCTTTCTCTTTCTCTGTTTTAGAGGATTTAATGGAATGGTCATGAGGTTTTGGTGGCATTGTTCCCACAAAGTGTGAAGTCAAAGTGTGGGAGTCTAGAACAATGAATAGAATTGCAATGTGTTGCCAAATGATCAATTCTAGCTCAAAGCAACACTAAAAAAATTATAGAACTTTTAAGCACTACTCCAAAATCCAATGTGCAATTATTTTCAAGGTAATATCAATGGAAGAAAAAGTCAATGGAGAGTCAACAATTATCACAACACAAGATATGCAATTTTACAAGAATTGAAGAATTTTAACGTTGAAGTACAATAAATTCTTCCTAATTACACCAAAAGAAATCAACACAAGCATAATTTAACCATTTCCCCCAAAATTTTACCCAACTTTTCATAAATCAACATCTCAAAAACCCTAACTTTCAAAAGCTCAAAATTTAAATCTAGGCTCCCAACAAGTTACCCAATTAATATCTAACAAAATCTAAGCTCAAAAACTCATATTTAGGCTCCAACTCACTGAAATAAATAGATCTAAAAATTTCTAACCTTGAGTTTTAATGGAGAAAAGTGTAGATAGTTCATACCTTTGAGTTGTGTAGAGTGAATTAGATATTGAGAAACTTGCAACAATAGGATGAGTAAATCCTTTCACCAAAGTTAGGTAGAATGAAAGGATTTAAAAACTTTGGTGAAAAATGGTGGAAAAGAAAGGAAATCGGTTTTTTGAAGATGAATGGAAGTGAGAGGTTGTGTGAGTTAAGAACAATATAAGTATAAAAACCAGAAAACTTACATTGGCCACTCAATCAACCCACACCAATTGACCATGAGGTCGACCTATGTTCGTTTTGTTCTGTGGAGTCGCGTGTGTCGGTTCGCGATCTCTCGACCATGAGGTCGAGGAAGCCTATTCCCTCATTTGGTACATCCGCCTGGTCGGTTTCTCTCGACCGTAAGGTCGAGTATGCTTCCCTCCGATATGACCCATCGACCATTGTCAATCGAGCTGCCGGTCGATGGTCCGTGAACTGCTACCTTTCAAGTCAAGACTCGACCCCTTCCAATCGATCCTGAGGTCGATTATCACTCCCAAAAACATCCTTGTTGTAGCATTAAATCTATTCTCCCTTTCCCATTCAAGTCCTTTCCAAAAACCTGACCAAAAACCTCACAAGAAACACACTTAACTCAACAAAATAAAGAGAAATAAAAGCAAAATATACAAGGATACCATGAGATTTCCTCCCAAGTGCACTTGTTTTACATCTCAAGCTTGACGTTGTCCTCTGCTTTTTATGCGGTTTGAGGATCGGAAAGAGGAATCTTCTCCACATTCGCGTCCTGAGAGTTTGTTACACCATCCTTGATTCGACAACTCAATGAGTATGTCCGGATTACACTCAAGTGCTAGTACGTCTAGATTACACTCAAGAATCTCTCCTTGTCTACTCCTTAGTTGCATGCACCTTTAAGAGAAACAAAGACAACAAACTCAAAAAATTAGTAACAACAAAGAAAATAAAAACTATAGTCTTAATCTGAATCCAAATCCTAATGGTTAATTGCAATAGGTTCCCCGGCAACAACGCCAAATTGATTGATATAATTCTCCTAGAATCGGCACTCTTAAGGATTGGGGATGAAGGGATAGGCTCTTGCAACCTCAACGAGATTCAAGAGGATGTGGATAAGGATGAACTCAAGAGTCACTCTCAAGAACAAAGGAAACGAAAAGGTTTTTGATAAAAAAAGTTGATGGCTTACAAAGGTGGCGACAAGGTCTATATATAGGGACCTTGTCTCAACATAAA
>OVAX01004927.1:0-10848 GCA_900406405.1 Lepidium africanum
TGCCATGAGAGTGGGCTAGTCTAGCTTTGATTGTTGTGTTCCATGCCCTAGGTGGTGCATTTATTGGCTCATTGTTGCATCATTCATTCATTTGTCCTCTCCCTATGCTGATTGCCATTTCCTAGATCATTCGTTTTAATTATATTGTCATTTCCTAGCTTAATATCAATTGCATTTTGATTTGCTTTTATCTTGTTTGGTTTGATTGTTGGTTTGGCTATGATTAGTTGCATTTGCTTGTTTCTTGTTTTATTTGCTTCTTGTTTTGGTTTTTAGTTTTGCATCATCCATCTCTCCGTGTTGCTTTAGATTAACATAGTTCCTTGCATCCCTATTGTTGCAACCACTACTCCTTTGGGTTTGAACCTCAAGTGTTCTACAAGGACAAGTTTGTTTGAGCATTTGTTGATTATAAATTGTAATTGATTTTCTTTGAGTATGCAAATGCTCTTGCATCAGTATTCCTTATCAAGAAGCTCACAAAAGGATTGGGAAACTCGTGAAGCTGGGAAAATGGCTAGTTAAAAAGGTGAAGAGACTTACTAAAGAGAAAGACGAGTGTAAAAGAAAAAGGGAAGAGCTCAAAAGGGAGATGAATGCTTTGAAAGACTGATTCGATGGAGAGACTTCCCAACAACAAGCTCCAAGTCCACCACAAAGAAGACACTCGGTTTCAGTTGAGGAGACACACGAGCAACCACCAGCACCAGTAAGACACTCAACAGCTGATGGTTATCTAATTCACAGAACGAGGAATTGTAGAAGGTGCGCCTTGCCATCCGTCCTCATCGTGCACACAAACGAGCGAGACACATACACTCCAGGAATAGTTGACTCGGACCTCTCACTCGCTATGCAGACCGGCGAGGCAAACCTTGATCTCGACCTAGAAAGCGCTCAGATGCTAATGCACATCCTGCTTTTGGACGAGCACCTCCAGCATATACTCGAGCTTGACGAGCTATTCTCTTGAGGATATGAATGCCTCAAAGTCCCACCTATTTGAGTTCAAGTGAGGTAACACACTCCACCTTCCATTGTTAATATCACTGCATCTTTAATTGTTTTTGTTTGTTGATGGTTTATAATTCTTCTTCAGACTTTTATCCACACAAGGGACTGTGTGATTTAAGTTTGAGGGAGGGTTCTAGAGGACATTTTATCACGTTTTCTCTGCTCTCATGCATTCATATCATTCATAGAAGTTTTATAAAAATCCAAAAAGATTATTCATTTTTTATCATGCATTCATGTAAGGCATAGAAAAGCACAAAAAAAATTGAAAAACTTTTTTCAAAAATCACAAAAACAGAGTATTTATGCATTGCATTTAGGATTGAGTCTAGTTCATGCATTGGGAATTATGAGGTTAATGCCATTCAGACTGCTGGTTTGACATGCTAAGATCACTGCCCTCGTTGATAGTTATTGACTGCGTTCATTCTTGTTATGAAAGTGAAAGTTGAACCATGCTAGGAATTGTTCGAATGAATCTCAAGCCTTGATTGAAATTGTTGTGATTTGATGCTTATTCTTGCTAAGTGGTAACCTTAATCCTGATTGCTAATTATCAATGTCTTTGCATCAATTTAGAGTTTGTAGATAGTTTAAAATACTTGGATTATCTTTTCCCTTCATGCTGCTACCTTGTTAATCTAAGTAGTTTCACACCATGCTGCACATTGCCTTCTTTCAAACCATGCCATGTTTGTGTGTGATTGTGAGGCTTTTTTTCGACTTAGCTTGGCATAAAGTGTTAGGTGAGAGCTGACAAAACCAAGGCTTTATGTAGTTTCTGGTCAACGGTTTTTGGATTAGAGTAGGACTAGGTGGGTGGTTTCGATTCTGTTGATTTGGGAATGCTTGTGTATTAGCAGGGAAATCAATGAAAAAGGAACAATAGGAAAAGGAAAGAGGTCTAAATAAAAGATTGAAGGAGAGAAAGGGTAGAAAGTATTAAGTGTTTAAGGTTCTAGTAAAGGTTTTTGGGAAGCAAGTAAGAAAAGGGTTCTAAGAGCTGTAAAGGAAAGAAGACTAAAGGTCTAGAATATCTAATGAATCAAAGAAGAAATAGAACTAGGTGTTGTAAGCGCATAAGTCCCAAAACCGCTAGAAGAAGTTCAGAAAACCCCTCTCCTTAGACTAAGAAATGGCAAGCTGAGATGATAATTCCTTGGGCTAAAAAGAAAAATATCTTATGACTTATTGGGTAGATTATAATCATTTTTTGGGATAGATTTGCTAAGTTGGAACCGATTCTAGGTGTATTGGGTAGATAAAGTCATGGTTTTGTATGCGCATGTTGGTTCTCACCTTTAGCATTATGCTAAAGCTTAGTCAATCTCATGAGTGATCCCTTGTGCATTGATTGACCAGTTATTTGAAGAGATTATTCTAATCTCTTAGACCTACCCTTAGCCAAACAAACTCTTTAGTGATGCTTAGACATGATTCATGATTCTGATCTTAATTGAATGTTAGTATGATAGGCGGATTTGAAGACTTGATTACTTGAGGCTGAGATTCAATTGGGCTTGTGATTGTCATGGCTAGACCTTCAAGTAAGGTTATTTGAATTGCATCTTAGAACTGCCAACTAGGACATTCATTCAAATCAGCGTGTTTTGGCTATGAGTTCCTAGCATTGCATCCTCTCTTCTTTCTTAAGTCTTTGCATTTTCTTGAGGGCAAGCAAGATATAAGTTTGGGAGATTTGATAAGTCTGCATTTTAGCCCATTTTAGATGCATAATTCATCATAATTTGCATTCATACTCATTGCAATTTTAGCATTTTAGAGTCCTTTTTGGTTTGCATTGTACATATTGCACTTTCATTGCATTTGGAGCAATCTTAGGTACTTCTGGAGCTTAATTGGAGAAATTAGAGTGGCATTCGGCGTAAAAGACGGCAAGGATCGGATTGGGATGCAGAACTTGGACAAAAGAAGCTGTGAAATGAAGGAAGTCAACGCCTCTCTACCCTACCTCGCCAACACTTGGGCGAGTGGAAGCTTGGATGAGCGCAAACAGATGACTCACTACTAGCACTCGCCCTCCAGCCGCAAGTTGAAGCAGACCCAAAGACTTAGGATTGGAAAAGCTTCGCCTCACTAGTTCACCTCGCCAGTCTACCCACGAGTAATAAAGAATCAGAAGACCAAGACACGCCTCGCCTACGTCACTCGCCATCAAACAGCGAGTCATGCACAACTGACTCTATTTTGTTGACTTTTTCCTCCACGTTAACAGCGCTAGGGTTTTATGTGAGGGGGCTATAGATACCCCTTTAGCTCCCAAAAACCCCTTTATCTCGTTTTTTACTCCTTTTCGCAAAGAACAAAATGTGTTTTTCTCTCTTTTGCTCTAGATTTCTTACTTCTTTTATGCTAGATCTTGAACTATGTGTTGAATTGTTGAAGTTGCTTATTTAATCAATCTTGTTTAGTTTTTAATGCTCTTTCTTCTTATGTCTTTTATTTTAAATTATGGATTCATGAATTCCTTTATGCATTGTGAGTAGTTTCTTAGGGTTTAGTGAGGTGATGAGATAGATTAAGGTTGAATCATGGTTTTCTCTCTTAATCTGGTTGTTATTTTTAGATCTTGCTAGGTTAAATGTTCTTAATGCCTATTTCAACCTGATCAATTGAAATCTGATATGTTGCTTTCATTGCCTAGAAGGTGTTTGATGAAATGCTTGGCCGAGTTTAGACTAGGATTAGCCTCTATAACCCAAGAGATTGGTAGTTTATGGAGTTAGTTGGTTGTTTTAGGTTGTTGCTTCATGCCAATATGAGTGTGTAATCACCAAAGAGATTTACGTTAGGTCACACATAGATTGAGAGATCAATGTTCATGAGAATGGTTTGATTGCTTATTTATGGAATCTACTTCTTGAGATCATCCTGTTAGGTTGTTAGATAAGTTGAGAGAACCATGGTTAGACTAAGATCAATTACCCTACTCTCTTCATGAACCCATCTTTATCATTGATTGCATTTAGGTTTATTGCTCTGTTTTGTGTTCATTTCTCTCTTCCTTATTGCTCTGTTTCCATGTTATTTTCCATTTCTTTGTTTACAGTTCATTGTGACATAATCACTTTATAAATTTGGCTTTGACTAGTGTACTAATCTTATTCCTGATTGCTTTCTACAAATTCATTTGGTTAGATACCCTTTGTGCTACATGGATTTGATAATTGGTGGCAAAAGCTTGTTATCAATGGCATAAAACTTCATCTTTGTACATCCCAATGTTGAATGGAATGATAACTTGCTTGGCTATTCTGATTTCAGTGTTAGAATCTAGCCATCTTAAACAGTATGGTCTTGGGTGTTTGCTTGTTTTGAGACCTAGCTTTTCAACCATAGTTTTGCTAGCAGCAATAGGACAAGAACCACCATCAATGATCATACTACATACCTTGTCTTGCACGGTACAACGACTGAATAATAGATTCTCCCATTGCATTGTTTCTAGTTCACTTAGAGCACTCAAAGCTCTACACACCACCAACATATCTCCTTTTTCTGGAAGGGCTACTTCTTCTTTTAAATCGGTTGCCTCCATGTGTTCTTTCTCATCTTGAGACTCATAGTCTCCTTCCGGTGTAATGATCATCATACGGTTTTTTGGGCAGTTCCTGGCATAATGTCCCCTACCTTGACATTTAAAACAAGTTATATCTCTTGATCTATAAGGATTAGAAGACTTACCTGGTTCTGGCCGTGAAGATTTAGCATTGTCAAGAACTAGTTTCTTGGCCTTAGAGTCAACTTCTATGGCTTTTCCTTTGTCATTGGCCTTATACTAGGAGCTATTCCATGAGTTGTTGGTTCTAGAATGAGTGGCAGCTGCTGTCTTGTGCTTAATGCCTTGTTCAGCTTGCACAGCAACATGTATAAGTTCATTCATATCATGGCATGGCTGTCTCTCCACCTTTCTAGCTATTATTTCTTGCAATCCATTGATGAAATGACCCAATAAGAACCTCCTCATCTTCATCTAGAGCCATCCGATTTCTTAGCTCCTCAAACTCCTCAAAATATTCCTCCACACTCCTATGCTTTTGTGATAATTGCATGAAATGCTTTTGCATTTCTCTATGATAGTGTGGTGGCACAAATCTTTTGCAGAAATTGCATTTCATGGCGGCCTGAGTGGTAATTGGTGGCAGATCATTTCTTCTTCTTTCTTGAACAATTTTATCCCACCATGATAAAGCATGATCGGTGAGTTGAGCTAAGGCTAGAGCAATATTCTTTGAGTTGTTGTACTCATAGTAGTCAAAAATATACTCCATTCTTCTCTTCCATTCTAAGTATGTATGTGGATTAATTCGACCTGCGAAAGTAGGAGCTGTTAGCTTCAAGTCTTTGCTAGTATTTCGGTTTACCTCAGCATTATTGCGGTTATATCTCCTTCTGCCAAAATGTGGCTCCTCTTCCTCTTCTTCTTCACTAGCATTTTCTTCATCACTCCTCTCATGCTGATTGTTTCTCAAGCTGTTCATCTCTAAGAATTTCCAGTCGACCTACACGAGCATCTATGCGTCCAATTTGAGCAGCTAGATCATTTCTCAAAGCCTCTATTGCTTGGAGTGGAGTAGCATTTGGGTCAGGTGTGCCTTCAGCCATTGATCACGTCATGTACTCATACTAAACCAAAGGATCAAGTGATTTTGAAATAATAGAATTTAATCAATCCTATCCAAAGAGCTAACCAAATTCGATTGATAATTAATGGTTCAATCTACTTAAACTAAACCAGTATGTAACCAATTTATTTATAATCAGTTTATGGTTCAAATTAAGTCACTAAACCAATTTAATCTGACTTGAATTCAAATTAAAACTAGATTTGGAAAGTTTGCAAATTTGGTAATAACTAGAATGGAAACAAATCAATCAGTGGAATTTCAATTAACTTCTGAAGAATCAACTAAGTTCTCCTATGGTTAAACCACTACTAAAATAAGAGAACGAACACAAAGCTTCCTTGAACAAGAAAACGTGGTACGATTTCAATGGTTGTACGAAGTTGTGTTGATCCACAACTATCCTTCTTCCATCTCTTTTTCTTTTCAATTTTCTGAAACAAAAACAAACTTAACAATATCAAAATTCTTTTTGCTGTATATGATTTTATAAAACTGAATCAAAACAAATGAAACAAAAGTTTTTTTTTGATTTATATAAAGCAAAAACAATAAAAAGACAAATAGCAAAAGCTATGGAACGAAATCACCTAGTTTGGAACTTCGGCTCTGATACTAGTATGATGTAAGAACCGGTAGAGATTCTCACAAGGTGATAGACGGTTTCAAGGGAATTGGACTCAAGCCACTCCTCTCTTGAAACAAACAAACTTGGTGATGGAATGATAGGAAATTGGCTAGTTGGACTCAACTTTCTTTCTAATCAATTCGATGGTTGAGAATGGGATAATGATGGATCGATGAATGCCACACAAGTGATGGAAGAACTTGTGATAAGTCAGAATCTAGAGTCACCTTGATATCACTCACAAGGGAAGACTAAATTCGAAATGTTTAACTCTCTCGGTTTTGCGAAGAAGAAATGCGATTTTTATTGATTCAAAAAGGTGAGTTACAAGACTACAAGAAGGAACCTTATATATTAATTCAGTCAGCTAAGAAAGCATCATTTACACTGATGGAATAACATACTCAAAAATTAGAAGAAAGATTACAATGTAATTGCTCCAACGGCTAGTACTTAAAAGGAAACAAATTGAATATTCAAACCTGCAAAATGAACAAAGCAGAACATATCTTATTGGAACACTTACCTTAGCATGGATATGGTAAGTCTTAGGCATCCTTAAGTTGGGCCCTTAAGTGGCTGAATTATGAACAACACCATTTGGCCTTCAAATAGTTCCATTTGGGCTCCAATGCTTCCATCTTTTGGTCCGGCCTCTTTCCCTTCAACTCTTTGTGCTATTAGGCTTTGTATGGACTTGTTAAACATTTCCCTAAGCCTCTTGGTTCCTGATCTTATCTTGGGAGGATCCTTCATGATTGTGATGTCTTGTTCAGTAAGCATCTCTTCTATATTCTTGCTAGAGTCGATGTCCTCATCAACATGTCTTTTATCAAAAAAATACCGAACATTTATTGGAATCCCTTCTTTCTGTTCACCTGTGTGTTT
Source organism: Lepidium africanum (assembly GCA_900406405.1). NCBI lineage: Eukaryota > Viridiplantae > Streptophyta > Magnoliopsida > Brassicales > Brassicaceae > Lepidium > Lepidium africanum. The sequence continues at coordinate 7,177 of OVAX01004927.1, forward strand.
ATCCCTCTCCCATTTGGAATCACTATATCTTGGGCAGCTAACCAATTCCGCAAATTAATTCATGTAGAGGATACAATCAATTTTACATGCGTGGATCACATCATAACCAAATCTAAAAATGTTCAAGAACTTCTTAATTGCATCTGTAGACATTGGCATGACATTGTCTTTAGGTAACATGCCATGAATAGCCCTGTGCGTAATGGGAAACGGGACGAGAAATCACGGGTATGGGACGAGAATGGTTAGTTCGAGAAATTAGATTTACTTCCCATAACATTTCCGCTACATAACGGGACAGGAATTTTGGGTATCGGAAATGGTACGGGAAATTTAAGAATCAGAATTTACTTCCCGAACTATTCCTAAAGTCCTACTAAATCGGGAAATTGTGGTACATCTATGGGATGTACTTTGGGAAATACGAGTAATACAAAAAAGTGAAGAGTATTATTATAAATTATATAATTAATATAATGAAAATAGCAATGTATAAAAGATATATCAATGTTCAATACACAAAAAAATACAAATTACCGTGTTAGAATTTGTAATTAAATGAACAACATTACCACTTTTTATCAAAACACTAGTATATCCATATTGAATAGTTTGTATTCATTGTAAAGTTGTATAAATATAAGTCAAATATTGTTATGCGTTTGATATTAATTATTTGAAACATATCTAATATTCGAATCCAATATATTTTAACATTTTCTTAACGTAAACAAATACCCAACGGGAATATAGGGAATTCGCGCACCCATTCATGACCTTTTTCCTTACCCGTTTGGATATTATTTTTGAACCTGAACGGAAAATTAAAATTTCCCATTCCCAAAAAGTTCAGGAATTACGGGATGGGAGCGGGATGAAACGGGACGAGAGTCCCAATATGCACAGGGCTAGCCATGAATAAGCACCGGAAGCTGGTCAAAGTAATTCTTTGACATCCCACTTTTGACCTTTATCCGGCATAGTCTCATGATGGCAAACACTTTGGTGTAGTTCACACACGTAGAATACAAAGGAGTTTCTGCATCCTCTAATTTCTTTCTAAACTTTGATTCTTCTTGACTGTCAATATCATCAAACTCGGGCACATTATGCTGCTGAGATGGTTGATTACTTTCAGTTTGATGATCAGACCTCATGAAAGCAGCTCTAATCAACTCATAAGCCTCATTTTCAAACCTCTCCACATTAGTTGACTTATCATTCCTTATATCCATGTGTAAAATCCAACAACTACTTTTCTTGTATATGTAATCCATTCCTCTTATAACGAGATGCTCCAACACTGTCTCTATTGACTGATGGCAAACATTTCGACAATCCACACAAGGGCTGAACATCTCTGATGGGTTACCCAAACATCTTGATGAATCAGAGGCAAACTTAGTTACCCCTTGTTCATACTCAAGACTATTCCTAACATTTCACAGAAAGGTAGCAAGTCAATTAGCCAAAACATTTAGTAATGAAAATGGAATTAAGTAATTATAAGACATATGTAAGAGTAATCAACTTAATACCTTGGTAATCAAACCCACGCTTTATCCATTTTAAAACAATTCCAAGCCAATTTGAATATAATTTAGGTGATACATACAATCACATTCAGACAGAACAACAAAACATAACTATATGATAGTATAGTTGTATTTGAGTAAGATACATGACTAAGTTAGTTTTCTTTAGCTGAATGGCAACTTCAGAAACACATAAACAATAGATCAACAACACGAGTTAAAGAAATGATTGAACATTATGCAAGAATATGAAATCTGATTAGTCATGCACTTATCAATTTTAAAAACATAAAAAAGTATATGAAAAAGCTATCAGTTAATCTATATTAACATTGATTCATAAACTATCAGCAAGTATTGTTTGTATCGAAAAATACAAAGCTATCAGTCAATCTATATGAAAAAATCTATCAGTTTACCTTTATGAAAAAGATATTAGTTAATCTATATGAAAAATGTATTAGTTAATCTATATGAAAAAGTTTACGAAGTAAATATAAAATGGCAGCAAGTATTGTTTGAATCCACCATTGAAGGAACAAAAAGATTATGAAAGTATAATAAAGATAAGAAAAAGATTGAAAACAACAAGAAGAAGAAACGACCTAAATTTCTTTTTCAATGCTTGAAACAAACTGCTTAAGAAGAAACAAACAAAGTCAAAATCAGTTCATCTAATATAAATATTTACCAAAGCTTGAATCGGAAAACAAATTCAAAAGGAAAAGCCTAAATCTGAATGGTTTCGAATCTAAACTGGCAGAAACTTAGAATTTGAATCGAAAACATATTAAAATACCAAATAGTATGAGATAATCAAAAACAAGAAGAAGGATAAGAGCGATCAGGATTGAAGAGGAATAAAAACCCTAAATCTAACTGGACATGGCAATAATTTTGAATCTACATCTAATCTAAAAGATAAAAGACAATCAAAACTCAAATTAACATCATAATAACCCTAAATCGGAATTGAAATTGACAAATAAAACTCACAAAATCGCGAAATTGCGAACTCAAAAATAATAATCAAAAACGGGAAAAGAAATCGCATAATTAGTCACCTGAGCTTCGAATTTCTTCAATGGAGAATGAAAGACGGTATAGAGAAGCAGAAGTAACAGATTTTAAGAAGGATTTGTGTTGGAGAGAAAGAATTTCTGAAAAATTGAAGAGATAAAAGGGAAAAGGTACGAACAAAAGACTTAGGTTTTTAACGATGAATTTTTGTGTTTTGAGCCAATATTTTACTAAGCCTCCCGCTTATGTGTGTGTTTTACCGCCTAACACATATGATAACATTTTTACAATATACTATATTATTAAAGAATAGGCCTATATGAAATTTTTGTAAAAACACACAAAATTTAATTAATATCAGTATAAGATAACGTTTACAAAAACATAAAAGCTATCTAAAACTCTTGCACACTACAGCATAATCACCAAAAATGCTATATTGTTGTGCTATAAATATCCTTATATCATGTAGTGGCCATACACTAGGACAAATATTAAAATAGCAATGTTTTCTCTCCCTCGAGGTGAGGCTCCGGGACCAGACATGTACCCTGCTGATTTCTTCATCGCTTGTTGGGAAATTCTTGGTGAGGATGTTGTCGTTGCTGTTGCTGACTTCTTCCTAAGTTCACGGCTTCTAAAACACTGGAACTCAACCATAATATCTCTTATCCCAAAGGTAATAAATGCTCAAAGGATAATAGATTTTCGTCCCATTTCATGTTGTAACACTATTTACAAGTGCATATCAAAGCTTCTCCTAGGAAGATTGAAGTTAATCCTGCCTGATCTTATCTCCCCTGCTCAGTTTGTGTTTATATATGGGTGGTTGCTGATTGAGAATGTTCAATTAGCTACTCAACTTACTAATGAGTACAATGTAAAGTCAATGTCACCTTGGGGAATGCTACAGGTTGACCTCACCAAGGCTTTTGGCTCGTTGTGTTGGGACTTTATGGTGTCTTCTCTTAAGGCACTGAAATTACTAGAAAAGTTCATTAATTATATCTTGCAATGTATTTCCACAACAAGCTCTCTGTCGCGGTGAATGGTAAGTCACTACAAGGAAAAGGGCTTAAAACCGACGGAATTTCCGACGGTTTTAGCCTCCGTCGGA
>OVAX01004929.1:0-10830 GCA_900406405.1 Lepidium africanum
TAATTTAATATATTATTTTATTTTATTTTTATTTTATGTAATTTTTTTAAAAAAAATTTTTGGTCGCTGCGAATCACCGAAAAATTAGTGACCAAAATTTAAGTCGCTGATCGCTGCGAACGGTCGTTGAACCAGCAACCACGAAACAAACATGTTTTGATTGCAGTCGCTGATCGCTGCGACCGGTCGCTGAACCAGCAACCACGAAACAAACATGTTTTGATTGCAGTCGCTGATCGTGATCGCCAGCTACCATCAAACAAACAATACCTATACATATATACCAAAAAAGTATGGAAAAAAATGTTAAAGAAATGTAGTAGTAAAAGAGTAGAATAAGGGTAGATACAGTTGTAAAGGGTTGTATAATACGTGAAAGTGGAGGGCAAAAGAATTGAGAAGATCACATGAAATGAGCATAGAAACAGCTTTTACATAGTCCCCCGCACGCATGCATCCATCCCCTCTTTTAAACCCTTTTTTCTATTTTATGAACACAATAATATAGTATCATTAAACCCCACTCAGCATCTATGCATATTTCTAAAATATTATTATATTGACCAAATCAGATGAAAATAACTTTTTAGTTGACCAAGATAAACATAAATTTAAGTATGTGATCTGTTACGTTTTCTTTGGTTTTTGATCACATTATCGTAGAAAAGAGGCGAGTATTTAAAAGAAGATTACACGAAAATGTTTTAGTCGGTCAGGCAATAGAGATATTATTATGTTTGGTAAATGAAAATTGGAATAGACAAAAACCGAAAAAGTGGGGCCAATTAGCCAGCATGGCAAAAAAGGAGACAGCTGGAGTGGAGTTGAAATGAAGAAACAGAAGAGAATCCGTGAACTACTACATCCCTCCGCGTGGATTTGCTTCCTGTCATTCTTCTCTCCCCATTATCTAATCCACTATTTAGCTGTATCTCTCTCGCTTACACTATCTATTTTTTTATTGGTTTGCTATATTCATTTCTATCGATACTAGATACCCCTTGTTCACACAGGATATAACACAAAAAATTAAATCCACGATTCCGATTAAAAGAAGATTGGACAAGAATTCTTTAAGAGTTTTGAAGAAAATAAGTGTATTGCAAAAAAAGGATGATCACCGAGTACAGTTTATTGCTCAATGTATGATAACAAAAGCGGATCCCTTATTTGAATGATTTGCTCCTCTATTTATAGACCATAGAGGCGGTTACAAAGTAGATTGAATGAAGGAAAATATACAAATTTCTAGATAAGATCGTATCTAGAATATTCTTGCTAGATTTTCAAAAATTTTCCATGTCGGAATAGGAAAATTTTCATTTCTTTGTTTGCTGACATGTCGTCCGACTTCCTTCAAGGTTCAGCGCGCTTCCGAGAAGAAATTCTTCCGAGTTGAGATTTCGATAAACTTGCCGTGTTCAATACTTAGAATTTGTCCATTGTTTCCCGTAGACCGAAGTAGGATCTCGGATCCACCTCCAACAATTGTCCCCCTCCAAACTCGGAAAACTGTTGATGAGTTTCCGAGTCGGGAAGTTTCTCCGCTTCTAGAATCTTCGGTCCACGTGTCATTCCGCAATGGGGTTACTAAGGCGGTTTCCTCGGTTTTCGCGAGTCATCATTTCACGCTGATTCGCCTTCCACTACTTTTCTATAAATACCATTCCAATTTCTTTACTTTTTACTTTTGTCTGAGATTAAGGAGGTAACTTTTCTCTCTTCTATCTCTCTCTACTTTAATTTCCGAGTTGTTTTACTTCTTTTTCATAAACTATCGTCATAGAGAGGGACATATCTGAATCTAATTCCAAAAATTTTGATTCCGGTTCTGATTCTTCTTCAACTTCCAGTAGTAGTATGACGTAGGAATATGTAGATATGTAGTTTTCCAATAGTCCGCTTAGCGATTTAGGTGACTGGTACGATGAACTCGATGTCGGGCCATCGATTATCAATTCGAAGAGACTAAAAAAACTCTACGCTTCGTGTCCCGAGATGGAAGATGTTGATATTAAACTTCCAAATTCCAATGCCCGACCTTGGACTCCGCCAGAGGGATATGTCGCCATCTATGACTAGTGGTTTATGGAATCCAAAATGTGGTTTCCGATCTCGGATCTCCTCCCTAGGTATTGTTATGCTCAGAGGATTACGATGACTCAGCTTGGAGTCTCTAGAGTCGCAAACATCATGGGGGTTTTGATTCTCGGCAGTGAGGCGAGAATCGATGTTTCAACTCGGTTGTTCAAGGATATGACTAATTTTTGTGAAGTCAAGGCCTCGAAAGGGATATTCTTTGCCAAAGCTAAGACTGGTCTACGGTTTTTTGATAAGCCGAATTCTAAAGTTACCGATTGAAAAAATCGGTACTTCTTCGTTCGTCCTGAAGATGTTTTTGTCCATGGAGACCTCTGGAGTTTCGTACTTCTTGGGCCAGAACACCTGGTAGATTTCTAAGAATGATGATGTTTAGCTTTTACTTATCTCTCAGATATTTACATCTATCTTTTATTTTTTGCAGTTAAGCATCTGTCTGCTGCTGTTCGTCCTCGTCTCCCCAAACACCAGGAATTGTTGGATAAACTTTTCGGCGTTCCTCAGCTTAACTAGAAGTTTTTACCTGACGATCTTCTCAAGAAGACTGCTTCTCGCTATCCAAGGGGTAAATCACTGGTTCTATATACGGAATATGAATTTGTAGTCTTGAATTGATGTCTAATTACTATTCATTTTTTTTAGGAGTTATGCAAGCCGACATGGGGGTTGATGACTCCACCATGCCCAACATTTTCAGTGGCCTAGATACCATTTTTGGAGATGTCCCGACTTCCCCTATTGAAGTCGACACACTCCTACCTGCTGACTTTGTCCCTGAAGAGGACTTAGCTTCCGCGGTGCAGCCAGCTGTTGGTTCTGAGATTCCTGTTATTGACTAAGAGTCTCAAGAAGCTGAAATTCTGGCCTCTGAGGCTAAGGCTGATATTCCCGAGAAGATCAGTAAGGGTTCCATAGGTTCCCAATGTTCAAAGAAGAAAAATACGAAAACCCTCGTTAAAGTTCAGGATCTAGAATCTCTGGTGTCTCTGTCTGGTTCCTCGGGTCTGAAGAAGAATAACGAGAAGAAGAAGTCGGCAGCTGATCCTGCCATTAAAGGTAACATTTCTTGAAAATCTCCTTTTCTAAACGTTTAGGCGATGAGGTGATAAGACGCTGTTCGGTGATAATAGGTCGCGCTGCTGCTCTTGAGGTTGCTCGGAAAGGAAACAATTAACGAAAGGAGCCGTTTCCTCCTACTGAAGTCCCATCCAACAAGAGGAGTAAACCTTGTGGGGACTTCCATTTTAAATATGCTTTTAAAGACTCGGCACCGATCAAGGATTGCGAGATGGAAGAGACCGACTTTTTTCTGTTTTATCTGATTTGGTTTATTTCTGACTTTTTCACTTTTGCTCCTTCCCCTTTTTCATATGATTGCCCAGATGAATTGGGTTATCTTGGAAAAGGAGAAGGCGATGGCTGCTGAGGCCGAGAATGCCCGCTAGTTGAATGAGATATCAGAGCAATTGGAGAAATCTCACCAGGAGGCGGCGAAGGCTAAATTTTCTTTGGCGGCGATTCAGACTGATCTAACTCGGGTAACGCTCGAGTTAGAGGCGGAGCGCTTGAAATCTCTGAAGTATGAAAAAGAGAATTCAGCTCTTAAGGATGCTTCAAGGTCTGCTACTGAGTTTCGAGTCGCGGCTTTCCGGGCGGCAGAGAAGCACAAAGTCGCCATCTCCTCTCCTCAGGATGGCATAGGCACATTTAAAGGTAAAGCTAAGTATTTTCAATCTTTTATATATTTGAAATGCTGATGAGTTTTTCTTTTGTTTCTGATTCCTTGGCTGATCGCCTCAAAAGGATCTCAGATCGTTTCGACTTCCTTGATGCAAGCTTGACCAATCGCTTGGGTTATGCTTAGCTCTGCGGCTATTCCATCTCTTATAATGCTTGCTGAGTAAGAAGAACCCGGTTGATGCTGAGATTATCTTTTTCGGGGCTTCCGGTCTTACTTTGGTTAAGGCTCTTGTCTAGAAGGAGGTTGCAAGGCTCTTCATTCAGATGACCTGGTTATGCCGACTTTCGAGTTCTGCAAATATCCCAATTTGGAGGAAGCCGCTCTGGCATGGAATAAGGTGCTTGCATTTTGTTCGGATCCGAATAAGGTAGTTATACCTGGGACTGAGGATTGTCCAAAGGTTAGTGAAAAGGATTTCAAAATTGTATATGTTCTTATTCGGGGTTTCGATTGGTATTGTTCAAATAAAGATGTTATTTTTTTCAAAGGTTGCAGACAAGGAAAACTTGGTTGAGCAGGGGAATGCCGGAGGAAAGTAGGTCGGGACTGACGTTTAGATTTTCTCTTCCTCTTTTTCTTTTTTGTTGTAAAAATATATTCATTCCTTTTTATCGAATATTTGTTAAAACATTGCCATTATATTTCGAATGTATAATATTCCACTATTCTCTTTTGCTTTGAAAAATTTGGAAGTTTACTCAATGAGGTTATAGAACTCAATTAATTATGATCAAGATATTTTAGCTTTGGCAGAGTTTAGTTGACTCGGCTTATTTTTGTGTGAGTTTTATGTTTTCGAGCAAGATTTTAGGGCCTTGGCGAGATTTAGAGTCGGTTTGGTTTGTGCGAGGTTTTTGACTCAACTAAATATGAGTGAGATATTAGAGATTTGGCAAGATTTAGATTCGGCTTAGTTTGTGCAAGGTTTTTGACTCGACTAGGTATGAGCGAGATTTTGGATTCGGCTTAGGTACGAGTGAGATTTTAGGGACTCGATGAGAATTAGACTCAGCTTTAACTGTGCGAGGTTTTTGACTCAACGAGATTTAGATTAGGCTTTAATGATGATACCTCTACTTTCCCAAAGATTTTATAGAATAGTTTAATGAGTCTATTAACTCGGTGAGATTTTAAGACTCGGCTTCTTGCTAGATGACTTTTCTGTCGTGAGAATGTCTTTTGTTCCCGTGTTTACGAGAATTTGGTCTCAGCTAAATGTGAGAGTTAGATCTCGAGTTTGTTTGTGAGAACTTGGTCTCAGTTTTAGGACTTGCGAGAGTTAGATCTCGGTTTTTGCACGAAAAGCAAAGTTTTGATTTTTGTGAGAGACTAGGTCTCGGCTTTTAGTGAGGTTTGAGACTTGGTTCTATTATTTATGAGTTCAGAGACTCGGCGATATTTTGAGACTCGGCTATATTGAGCGGGATTTTATAACCCGGTGAGGTTTTCAGACTCGACTTTTGTATGTCTTTGCGAGAATTTGATCTCGTCTTTTCAGGAGTTAGGGAGTAACCCATTTTTTTTTTTGAGAACCCGAGATGAAAACTTATAAAAATTTTATTTAGTTATAGCTGCACCCGAAGGCTACCTACGTTCCTTGCAGGAATCAAGCCAAGACGTAGTTCTGATTACATAATTAAGTAGATGAGGATGCATCAAGTAACGCATCTAAATCACCGAGTCGGCGTATCTTCAATAGTAATATCACTTCAAGTTGATGGAGTTCCAACTTCGTGGAACCATCTCTCCTTCTATAGTCGCAATCTTGGAGACTCCTAGTTTTACGATTTTGCAGATGATATATAGCCCTTCCCAGTTGGCTTCGAGTTTTCCTATGTTAAGTTCAGCCGTGTTTTCAAACACTTTATGGAGTACTAAATCCCATACTGCAAAGTGTCTTCCACAAACTTTCTTATTGTAGTACTTTGCAGCTTGCTGTTGATAGTTCTGTACTTGGAGAAGTACTTCGTTGCATTCTTCCTCCAAGTCATCGATGCTGGTTTTCATTGCTTCATTGTTTGAATTTTCATCTTCGGGAAAGCATTCTCGACGCATAGTTTGTACGACTACTTCTGTTGGGGCTAGTGCTTCCATTCCGTGAGACAGAGAGAAAAGAGTTCGTCCGGTTTAGCGTCTTGGTATTGTCCGATGCGACCATAACACGCCATCCAACTCGGAAGCCCAATTTCTTTTCTTCTCTGAAAGCCTTTTTTATCCCATCTATATTCTGCTTATTCGTTGCCTCGACTTGTCTGTTTCCTTGTGGGTTTCGAGGAGTAGATTTGCTCACTCGGATGTTCCATCTGGAACAAAAGTTAGAGAACTTTGCTGAGATGAATTGAGATCCGTTATTTGTTACAATCTCGTAAGGTAACACATGTCGGCTACGTCTCTATCTTTGAGGTGTGAATAAGTTTCTGCTTAAACCCACTTTGAGAAGTATTCCGTCATGACAAGCATGAAGCGTTTTTGGCGAGATGATGGCAACGGTCCGACTATGTCCATTGCCCACCAGATAAATGGATATGGCATAGCTGCTGAAGTTAGTTCTTCGGTTGGGGTGTGGATGATATGCCCATGTCGTTGATATTTGTCACACTTGGCTGCGTATTACGCACAATCCTTCGCCATTGTCGGCCAATAATAGTCGAGAGTTCGAATTTAAAGTACGAGTGATCTCCCGCTGTTGTGATTTCTACCAGCTCAATCGTGTGTCTTTTTGATGATTTCGTTGATCTCATCACCATAGATGTAAGTGAGGAGGATTCCGTTTGTACTACGCCGATACAACTTTCAATCGACTTAAGCATAGATTATGCACTTGGTGTTTCTCCATCCATAATGTACGCAAGAATTTTGTCTCGCTTTTCGTTCTTCTGTTTGCTGAACTGTTCAATATCTATCATCTTGGTGTCGGATTCATTCCCAGTTTCAGTAATTGCCAAGACGAGTTCAACATCTCCTTTCAGTAAGCTTATGCTCGGTTGGTCAATACTTTCGACTGGTATTATCCACCTTTGAATGGGATCTGTTGTGGATGCGAGAGCTACTAAGGCATCAGCTGAAGTGTTCTCAGATCAGGAAATCTTGTTACTTTGAACTTCAGATCCTTGTCAAATCCTTGACAACTTTGAGGTATGCTTTCATCCGATCGTTCTTTGTGTCATAGCCTCCATTCACTTGGTTGACTACCAGTTGAGAAGCAAAATAACATTCTACTTCGGTTACCCTGATCTCTTTGGGCAGCTTGATCCATGTGGTCAATGCCTCATATTCTACTTCGTTATTGGATGCCGGAAACGCAAGTCGGAATGATGTTCCAAGATTTCTCTTATCGGACTTTCAAGTTGGATTTTGATTTGAGCCATGTTGCGACGATGATCCGTCAACGTAAATCTTCCAAGTTCGAAGAACTTTGTCTGACTCTAAAGGTTCCAAGTTGGGGGCTAGCTCAATTAGATAGTCAGCCAGTACTTGAGATTTATCACTCATTCTTCCTTTAAACTCGATGTCGTATTCACTTAATTCGATGGTCCACTTAGTCAGTCTTCTGGACTGGTTTGGACTATATAGAATCGTTCTTAGTGGGTGATTGGTCAACACAATGATAGTGTGAGACTGGAAGTAAGGTCGTAACTTCCTTGTCGAGATAACTACTACTATCGCAAGTTTCTCCGTAGACGGGTATCTAGTTTCGGCTCTGTCCAAAGACTTGCATGTGTAGAAAATTGGGTGTTGGGTTCCCCTGTCGTCTCGAACTAGCACGGTGCTCACTGCTAAAGCTGATACTACAATGTATAAGTATAGTGGCTCTCCATCTTTAGGTTTTGCAAGAATTGGTGGAGTTGAAAGATACTCCTTTAACTCAGAAAAGGCATTCTCGCACTTCTCATTCCACTTGAACTCTTTGTTTTCTCACAACAAGTTATAGAATGGGAGACACATATCCGTTGAATGCGAGATAAATCGATTTAGGGCGGCTATTTGGCCAGTTAGTCGTTGAACCTCTCTTTTATTCTTTGGAGAATGTAGCTCTTAGATTTCTTTAATTTGCTTTGGGTTCGCTTCGATTCCCCTTTGAGTGACTATGTAGCCGAGAAATTCTTCTGAGGTTACTATGAAGGTGCACTTTGCCGGGTTGAGCTTAATCTGATACCCGTTCAAGGTTTGAAAACATCGTGCTAGATGTACGACGTGATGTTCTGCTTTACGAGACTTGACTAGCATGTCGTCAATGTAAACTTCCATTGTTTGTCCGAGTTGGTCGGCAAATATCTTGTTGACCAATCTTTGGTCAGTCGCTCCAGCATTCTTCAAACCGAATGGCAATACTTTATGGCAGTAAGTTCCTCGTTCTACGATGAACGAAGTTTTCTCCATGTCGTCGGGGTGCATACGAATTTGATTATATCCCGAGAAAGCGTCCATAAATGAAAGGAGTTCGTTTCCAGCAGTTGCCTCCACAATTATGTCGATATTTGGTATGTGAAGTCCACACATACCGGATTAGCTAACCATTCCGAATATTGGACTTCAACAATTAATCAGGCTTCGGTTAGCTTTTTGACCTCATCAATTATAGCCTTTGTTCTTTCTGGTCCTAGCTTTCTTCGTTTCTGCTTGATGGGCTTGTAAGTCGGATTAACGTTCAATCTGTGGCTTGCAATCTTTGGATTGATTCCATGTATATACTTAGTTGTCCATGCGAATATCGTTACATTTTGTTCCAGAAGTTGGAACAACTTCTCTCGAATTGGCTTACTCAAGTCGACCTTAATGCTGACACATTTAAACGGGTCTGTTAGGTCGATATTGACGAGTTTAACGCTAGATTGGTCTGGTTTTTCTGGAACAGGATGTTCCATCAATGCTTTACTTTTCACAGTCGCCGTGATCATGCAGGATTTGTTACGTAACTTTAACTCGGTGATAAAACATGTGCGAGACATCTTTTGATCTCCTCAAAGCGTGTAAACTCCTTCGCTTTTCAAAATCTTCACACACTGATGGTAGCTTGACGGGATTGTTTTCATAGTATGAATCTAAGGTGTTCCAAGGATCATATTATAAATTGGTGGTTTATCTACTACCAAGAATTTGATCTATCGGGTAATTCCAGTAACTCGGACTGCTAACTTGATAGTTCTGATTGCATTTATAGTACTTCCGTCGAATGTAGTCAGCGTTCTTTCCACTGGTTTGAGTCGCGCATATGGTAAAGCCATCTTATCCAACATCTTTTTAAGATTAGATCAATCGAGCTGCCTGTATCGATGAGAACCTAAGATACATCGCAGTCGGCTACTCGTAATTTTACGACTAGCGGGTCGTTAGATGGAAAACTTACTTTTTCAACATCCTTGGCAGTAGATGTAACTTCCAAGTCAACCAGTCCTAAGCTTTCTTGGACTGGATCAAGCTTGACTGCTGCTACAACTTTCCGTTCATACCTCTTGATTGACCTTATAGTGTCGTCACAAAATTGTAATCCTCCCATGATTACGTTGACCTTCACTTTTGGGGATCCTTATTCATTAGATNGTTGACCTTCACTTTTGGGGATCCTTATTCATTAGATTCCTCATCCTATTTTTGCCGTTTTGGTTTTCCTTTGGCACTACTATCTTGGCTTGCCGCTTTGTAAGCTGCTTCTCACAACTCGGCTTCTTTTCGCTTTTGTGCTTTGAACTTTTGAGTTTCTTCTTCTGAGAGATTCAACTCTCCCTTGATGAACTTCTAGGCAAGTAGTACTTGCAACTGTTTGCACTTCAAAGAGGAAAGACCGGTCCTATTATGAAAGGCACAGTATTCACTTCGGTTGTAAGTGTTGTTGAATGGCTTCTTACAAGCTAGGCCATTAGTTTCACCGACTTAGAAATTTGTTGCCGAGATAGCTTTTCCTCTGTATTTGTGTTGTCTCGGCTCATGATATTCTTCTTTCGATGAAATTTCTGTGTTCTGGCGAGGATTTGCTTCTCCTCTACGTAGCCTGCATGCCTCGCTACTCTACAAAGGGCATCTGAGATCGTACTGGGCCGATTTACAAAAAAATCTCTTCTCAAGGCCTCATCTGTAACCATTCCAGTTCTTAACGCCTCAATAGCCATGTCGTCACTGATTTTTGCTTTAGTCAGGATTTTCTTAAATCGTCAGAGATACGACTTCAGGGATTCATCAAACCTTACTTCAAAGACCATACTAGGGCATCACTAGTTAGATTCTTGGTGAAGAGTTGGTAGTAAGTTGTGTCCTCCTGGTCGGGATTGTAAGTTGTCCCGTTAATTATGACGTTGAAAACACTCATGAATTTGATCAGATCAGTAGTCCCGTCGTATGTAGGACACCTTATTCTTGGTCCCCGGTTTACTAGGACCCTTTTTAGTCTTGGCGCGAAGGGTGAGTTCCGAGCTTGAGCTAAAATTCGCTATCATGTTGCACACAAAATTTTTGTTCGAAAGTGGTCCTTGAGGCAGACCGGGGAGGACAGAAACTTCTTGAGAGTTTTCTCGGTTCTCCTCCTGAGTTTGAACAGAGTTCAAGGACGATCCGAGAGTTGGATCAATTCTTGGAGGTTAAGGTCCCTCCTTTCGGGTGTACTGATGGTTACTTCGTCTTCCACCATCCTTTGTTTTGCGTGCACTCCTTGTTCCTGTGTAAAGAATTCCTTCAATGTCTTCCCCACAAACGGCGCCAACTGTTCAAACCGAGTCTAGCACAAGGAGTTTACTCCACGATTCTGATTAAAAGAGGGAAGATTGGGCAAAGATTCTTTAAGAGCTTCGAAGAAAAGAAGTGTATTGTGAAAAAGAAGATGATTGCCGAGTACAGTTTATTGCTCAATGTGTGGTGACAAAAATCGGATCTCTAGTTTGAAGAACCTGCTCCTCTATTTATAAACAATAGAGGTGGTTACAAAGTAGATTGAATGAAGGAAAATATACAAATTTCTAGATAAGATCGTATCTAGAAGATTCTTGCTAGATTTTTGA
>OVAX01004930.1:0-10827 GCA_900406405.1 Lepidium africanum
AATGATCTGGTAGATTGCTTAACTTGTCCTTGTACGATGACATTTCATTTTTCTTCAACTTTCTCTTCTTTAAACAGGTATTCAGCGATGTTCTAACCATGACTAAACCCTGAAACCCTAATTTCCCACACAAAGTTACAATTAGTATTAAGAGTTATGTGAAAGTAAGTGAACGATAACGCAAGAGAAAGAGGAAGAAGATGAAAAACCTTGAATTCTCCGGTGATATTGAAGATCTTCTCGCTTGATTTTCTTCGGCTCTAGACAGCTACTAAGATAGTTGAAAACGAATAAGGCCACGAAACGTGGCGCCTTTTAGAATTCCAATCGGTGTTACCTTTTGTAACGATATTTTATAATTAATTATTTTCTTCAATTACAATAATAATTATGACAAATTTTATTTACAGCTTTCGGAAAAGACAACTCTAGAAGAAACTAGAGATTGAATTTTGTTCGACTCTTTGCTCTTTCAATTTCTCGTCTCGTAGCAAACATGGTAAAAAGAAATTTTGTTCTATATGAATATTGTACTAAATGATAATTAAATAGTGCACTACCTACTCAAAGTCATTCAGAGGCCATGTGAATTAAGTATAGACTCAAGCCTAATCATCCAGATGATAAGTTTCCAGCAAGTAGCTATTAAGTGCGGTCGTATCAAAGACTCTTAGCACTTTATAAGAAGAAGAGATATCGATTAAAATCATCATCCATAGCAATAAAATGAGAAGAAACCCTATCTTTATTGTTGGTACCAGGCCGAAAAACCTCAAAACCAGATAATGGGCCGAGCAGACGAGCAACCAGGCCGAAAGAGGTTCATGGCCCGGTTTAATTCAAATCCAAAGGATTCCGAGAAACTTTTAAACTTCCGAATATGATACTGCTCTATAAATTCATTTTTCCGGTTTAAGTTACCAAAAAAAAATCATAAACTGGAATCGCCAGTAGACTCATAAACGGTTTGAAGAATTAACACCGTAAAGTCAAACGGTTTGACTTAAACCTATCAAAAGTCAAGGAAGCCTCTAGTAGTCAATGAGATATGAAGTTTTTAACTTCTTTGTTTTTTTTATAACATTTAAAACAAAATTCTAAAATATATTATCATAATTAATTAAGATCATAATTTTTTACAATTAACTATGAAACATATATTTACTATATTAATCAATATTAGTTACTAAAACATTACATCAATAATACTCCATCCATAATAACAAAAATCTAAATAAAAATTACAAAAATAGCAAGTGGCATTTAGTCAAGTGGGGATCGAGTCCTGCCTCCTATATTATGCAGAAACTTGATTAATGTACCGGCCAGTTATGGCTCAATGTTGACAAAAATATACAAATTGTTGTTGTGTGAAATTCACTTTTGATAATTTCTTCTGTATTAATATTATTACTTTTTTAATACTTTCTAAAATAATCAATTTATAAAGATTTATTTGTATACTAAAATTGTATAGATTATAGTGACAAACAATAAAACCAAAAGAACTTATTTATGCCGTGCAAAGATACTCTTCTAGTTTGCTGTATAAATTCTAAATCTTTGATAGTAAACTTTAAATTTACAAAATCTAAACTCTAAACCAGAACCTTATATATTATTTGCATAATGATTTTTGTCAAAGAGCTTACGTATCAACATGATGTTTAATTTTGATGTAGTTGATTACAAAGTTACCCTAATATTAAATTACTAAATTATTCTCACATTAATTTTTTAAAAATATTTAAATAATTTAAACTTTTTGTTTTATATATAAATACACTTAAAATTTGTAACTAATATTAAAATTTATATATAAAGTAATTAAATTTTGTAAATTCATATAATTATTGTTTTTACTTTTAAAAAATTTTATTTTATCTTTAATAAATCCTATTCCTATTTGAATATTATTTTTTTCAGTAACTTATTTTTTTGGCAATATAGATAATCTTAGAGAAGTGAATTTTATAAAAATATAACTATTACATGTCTGATTATCTTCTGTTTGCAGGAAATGGTTTTGGTTGGAAATATATTGTTACAAAGCAGACAACTGAAGGTACTCATATACGAGCAAATGATGATCTCCTTCAAAGCAGCACCCGAGAGTTTTACCAAGTTATGCATTAGAACTGAAGAAATTGGTATAATTTCCGCAACAAATTGTTCCTTCCTATGTCGACATCCAACTGACAACTGCTTCACAGCGATCTTTCTTCCATCGTTAAGGTTTCCTTATTGGATATGTTAATCGAAAGCAACATATCAAAAGGTATTACATATTCTCTTTTTCCCTATTATCTCATCAGAAGAGTATAGATGTTGCACTTGTTGGTTAGGACTTACCTTATAAACAGACCCAAATCCTCCCTCTCCAAGCTTATTTGAAGGATCAAAATCTTGAGTTGCACTTTTAAGTTCCGAGTAAGTAAAAATGTAAGGTTTCACGTCCATATTTAGTAGTTCTACCATAACCAATATGGTTCTTAAAATCAGCTAATTTTAGAGAAATATTCCAGTTCTATACAAGCCAATATACTTCATATCTAAGGACTGCTTATGTTCTCATTATAATATCTATACCTTCATCATCTGTGTACTGGCTTTCTTCATTTTTGAATGATGAACATAACTACAACCGCAAAAGAACTAAAAAGTACTATACCGATAATGATCCTCACAATAGTAATAGTCCTATTGATGTGGTAAACCTATTGATGCAAAGTTTGATGGTATGAAAATACAATGGTCATTGGGTACGCTCAGAATGGAAGTCTTCACGAAGCGTTATTGTTTTTAAGTAAAAAAAAACTTTCATCATTTATATAAAAGCACTATTATAGTCTACATGAATAGAGGAGCATTGTCATCTCCCCTCGTTGATATTGAATCCAAGCATTGGCTTAGAGCTGGTGTCTCTAGGTAAAATCTCAGGGGGAGGCTTCACAAAGCTCGTAGAGAAGCTTGTACTTTTGGTTTGAAAGTTGCTGACAGAGGAGGAGCTTGAGGTATCGTCAAATGTATAGTCAATAGGGTAGCCTGGCTTAGAGGTGGCATCATTTACCTCAACATTTCCTAATAGCATGCTCACCACTTGTGACATTGGTGGTCTCAACGCATGAGATGTCTGAGTGCACATCAAAGCAATACCAATCATACGTTTCACTTCTTGCATGTTATATTCACTTAGTTTATCATCAATTAGTTCAACATCACGACCCTTCTCGTGTAGATTCCACGCCTGTATACAAGAAATACACAAGGATTATTGGTCTTTTGCCATTCATGACTATCACCAACTTCCCCTATATAAGTAAGGACGTACCCATTCAAGAAGATATCTTTTTTCCATTTCCAACGTCTCATCACAGTTTTTCCTTCCACTCACTAACTCAAGAGCCACAACACCGAAGGCATACACATCTGTTTTCTCTGTTAGATGTCCACGCATGGCATACTCTGGCGCAAGATACCCACTGCATTGACACAAATAACATGTTATATTCGTCCATAGTTGTCAATTGCAAACCTAATGTTATACTATGGGGGAAATCTTACATCGTCCCTGCCACACGAGTACTTATATGGGTTTTTTTGTCATCGTATAGTTTTGCAAGCCCAAAATCAGATACTTTTGGGACCAGTTCAGAGTCAAGTAAAATGTTGCTAGCCTTCACATCCCTGTGTACTATGCGAACACTCGTGTCTTCGTGGAGATAAAATAAACCTCTAGCTACTCCTAGACATATTTGATAACGAGCTGACCAATCAAGATGTAAAGTCTTATCTCCTGCATCATTCAAACCAAGAGCATCATGAATATTCACCTTAGTAGAAACACACATTGATAAGTCATGTTTATGTTCATTACCAAATAATGCTTGATCAAGACTTCCATTTGGAAGAAACTCATATACAAGCAAACGATGATCTCCTTCAAAGCAGCACCCGTAAAGTTTTACTAGGTTGCGATGCAGAACTGAAGAAATTGCCACAATTTCTGCAACAAATTGTCCCTTCCCATGTCGGGATCCAGCAGATAACTGCTTCACTGCGACCTCTCTTCCATCACTAAGGTTTCCCTGTTGAATACGTTAATCAAAACAAAACATATTAAAAGGTATTATACATATTCTTTTTCCTAGTATCTCAAAAGAGTACATATACTTCGTCCATTTTTGGTAAGGGACTTACCTTATAAACTGACCCAAATCCTCCCTCCCCAAGCTTGTTTGAAGGATCAAAATCTTGAGTTGCATTTTTAAGTTCCGAGTAAGTAAAAGTGAAAGGTTTTACATCCATATTTAGTATTTCTGCCAGAAAAAATTTGGTTCCTAAATTCAGCCACTATTAGAGATGATATATAATTTATATACGGGCCAATATACTTCATTTCTAAAGCTTGCTTTATAACATTTATACCTTCATCATCTGTGTACCGCTTTCTTCTTTTCTGGATGATGAGCATAACTAGAGTCGCAAAGATACTCAAAAGTACTACACCGATAATGACATGGACAATAGTATTAGTCCTGTAATTTTTCTTTTGTTTTAGTTTCACATTTCCCTCTGATGATGACTTGTTACCCACAGTGGGCGTGAAATCTGAACACAAATATGTAAATATTTAGACACTAAGTAGCATCATAAGATAATAAAATTAAGGAAAAAAATGGTTCACTTTTTGTGTTACCTGGTTGTGCACTAATGGCCGATATCAATGGCCCATAAGTCCCTGCGTTAGGAATACAACATGTTCCTTTTCCAGCCCAAAAAAGATGAACTTCAAGGTAATTTTCTGATACATTTGTTTTATATTCTTTCTGAACTGCAAGAAGAGAAGAGTCACCAGCAGTTTTGCGTACATCAAAATCTTTTTCAACAAGTCTTCCCTGGACAAAAGATTTCAATCTTAGATTTCAACAGAACGAACTTTGGAGTTACACAAATAAAAAGTAAGTGGTTAACTATAAAACTCAATCAAATAGTGTAGACCTGGACATAAATATCAAATTGCCGTCTTCCTAAACCTCTCCAAGTTTTATAAGGAATGACTCCAAAGTCTCCAATCTGTATTTCAGCAAACTGAAGTGTTACGGTGTAGCCTCCATTTTCTAGCCCCAACCCATAGTATCTAAGAGAAGATGAAGATAGTCGTGCTGATTGAAAAATCCCCGAGTCCAAAGTGTCGTTAATTTGTGATTCTGAAGTAGTTATGTACGTATTGCTGCTAGTTCCGGAAAAATCTCCTACGTTACTGGCTGCCCATCTCAGATTATCACTCACGAAGAATGAAGCTGGTCCAAGATTTTTATTGTCCTCCTCAAATAGTGTTCTTGTAACAGACCTTATCGTAGGACCTCCGCAATTGATAGAAAAATTAAAATCTAGACACGAGTAGACAAAGAAAGTCGACTGTAAACAATTTTTTTTCCAATGCAACATTCAAGAATTTTTCATGTGTTTTGCTTACGACACATGGAGAAAAATGGGTATGAGGATCTCTTCTTGTTACACTTACATATTCCTTTGCCTCGATTGCATGGGAAGTTCTTCTGGAGGCAGTGTAGTCCTACTAAATTCCTTTTAACAAAATGAAAAAGCTTAAGTTGTTTGGCAGGAAAATAATAAAACAAAAAAAAAGAAGAAGAAACATAATAACATTTCAAAAAGAAAAAAATCACCAGTAGTCAAGACCTTCCGATGTGAAATTGTTAACAACAACATTACTGCACAAAATAACAAACAGTTTTGTTCCTATAAACAACGCTTCAATGCTGGATATGTAGACGAAACTTAACAAATATAAAAAAAAAGGAAAATCTTTGTTTTGTATACTTACAGTTGCAAGTTTAGTTCATTGACCCATAAAGGAAAACTTCCAGACAAATCATTGTATGAGACATCTCTGTAAAAGCATATATGAAAAAACAATTAATCTACAAAATATGTTATAATATATATTCACAATATATTCACAAGCAGCTTCCTGATTAGCTTGGATCGTCTCATATGTGTTATTAAGTGTACGAAACTTGAGTCAATATCAGAAGATAAAGTCAGACTCACATATTTCTTAAAGATTGACTCTTTTGAGTGGGCAAGCTACCGGTCAACGTGTTGTTTCCTAGAAACCTAATATGAAAGCAAATATTAATAAGTTACTTATAAATAAACATCCAAAAGAAGCACAAAAACATAGTATATGTCTTACAAGTGAGTAAGTCGACCTAACTTGAAAAGTGAATCCGGAATTGGTCCATGTAGTTTGTTGAAGCTTAAATCACTGCAAAACAGACATTTTATAAATAACTAAACCATTCGTGTTTAACAATGCTTGAGAAGTATTAATGTTAAACTCAGTGTAAAATTAACTTAACTTGTATTTTAACCTTTTAGCTTGTATAGTTACTAGGGTTTTCATAGTTGTACAACTATATATATATTTGTAACTCACAACTCATAAGGGAAAAGAGAATAGATATTCTCCTTCAGCCGTTCTCTTCTTTCTTCTTCTCTAAACCCTCAATTCTTCTATTTAATTTTCTAAATTCTAACATGGTATCAGAGCACAAAATCTTTTATGCTCAATTCTAATCCGCTGATTCTCTTTATCTAATTCTCAATTTTTTGTTTCTAAGTGTGAGAGAAAAGTCTGGTTCGTCAGTTCTGTTTCAAGACTGTGTTTGAACCCTCAAAAAATTCTGATATGGCTGAAATTTTGTGGGAAGCTTCGTGACTCAGTGTTCTTCAGATCCAAGGGTGGAATTTTGGTTTCAACGGTTGCTTTGTCAGATATTTTGGTTTTAGCGTGGTTGTTCGCTCTGTGGCAATTTCCAGATTTCTGCAAGTGTTGTCTTGGTGTTTAGGAAATCCAACGGTGAGATCTTTTCTGTTTGAGCTGAAATTTGGCAGAAGTTTTTTTGACTCGTTCATCTAGGATTTGTACGGTGGAGATCTAATTTGGTAGTTGGAATCCTAGTAAACTTAGAGCTGTTTGTGACTGCAGATCTCTAGACTTTTGTATTTCTCTAATGGATATCTCAAAGAATGTTTCTGTCCATGTTACTCTCAATGGAGTGAATTATTTGTTGTTGTCTAGGACCGTAAAGACTATTTTAAGTGGTCGTGGACTTTGGCTCATGTTGAGAGTGATGCTCCAAAGAGGATTGCCCAATCTGGTGGAAAAGCAAAAGAAGGTGAAGTGAGCAAAGAGATTGTTGCTATGGATGAAGAGAAGTGGTATCAAGATGACCAAGTTGCTCTAGCCATTTTGCAAAGCTCTCTTGACCCAGCCATTCATGAAGCTTATTCCTATTGTGTGAGTGTTAAGCATTTATAGGATACTCTCAACAAAGTGTATGGTAATCTCTCTAATCTCAGTCGAGTATATGAGGTTAAAAAGGCCATTAGTGACCTCAAACAAGAGGATATGGAGTTCACCAAGTGGTTTAGAAGTATAGATCTCTTTGAGCTGAACTAGAGATGCTTAGACCCCCCACGGTGGACCCGACTGTGCTTAGTGAGAGACTTGAGCAAGACAAGGTGTTTGGGCTTATGATGAATCTGAATCCAGCTTACAATGACCTCATACATCATCTCTTGAGGTCTGATAAGCTTCCAAGCCTAGAGGAGGTGTGTGGTTACATCCAAAGGGAACAAGGATCTAGTAGCCTTCTTGGTGGTAAGGGGGAGCTTGTCATTGCCAACAAAGTGGCTTCCAGACATGATGAAAAGAAAGTGTGGATCTGTGACCATTGCAAGAAGAATGGACACTCTAAAGACAGATGTTGGATTCTTCACCCTCATCTCAAGCAAAACCGTTGGGACAAAGCTAAAGCAAATGTAGCAACTGAAGAGGTGGAAGCTCAAGGACCCGAGGCTACTTCATCTCAACTAGTTGTAGGTGGTTCCAAGGCTATGGTTGCAACTCATGATGATTATGTGAAGAAATCAGACCTAGCTGAGCTCATCAAATCCATTAATGCATCGAGGGAGTCCGGTAACTCTTTTCATGTTTCAAAAATTTCTAAATCATTGATTGTTGATTCAGGAGCATCTCATCATATGATTAGTAGTAAGAACTTGCTTGAGAATGTGAAACCAACCTTAGGTAGTGTTGAGATTGCCAATGGTACTAAGGTTCCCATTAAGGGTGTAGGGGATTTGCATTTATTTGATAAAGCTTCTAGAGCTTTTTACATGCCTAGTTTCACTTCAAACTTGTTAAGTGTAAACAAAACAGTTTGTGATTTGAATTGTCATGCTATATTCGATCCTAACAAAGTTTGTTTTCAGGATATTGAGTCTGATCAAATTCTTGGAGAAGGAGTCACCAAGAATGGGTTGTATCTTCTTGAGGATCTTGAGCGCAATCCGAATTTATCTTGTTTTTCTAGTTCTAGTAGTATTTTGAGAATGTTGTGTGGCATGCTAGACTTGGTCACCTCATAATCGTTCTTTGAGTTTGCTATTTCCTAGTATTTTATTTAAGAATGATGATTGTGAAGCTTGCATACTTGGTAAACATTGCAAGTCAGTGTTCCCTAAGTCTTCAACTATTCATGAAAAATGTTTTGATTTAGTACATTCTGATGTGTGGACTTCCCCATGTGACTCTAGAGATCATCATAAATACTATGTTACAAATATTGATGAGAAATCCAAGTATACTTGGTTAACCTTGATGCCATCGAAAGATAGGGTGTTAGATGCTTTCATCAATTTTCAAACTTATGTGACTAACCATTACAATGCTAAGATCAAGTTTTTGAGAACAGATAATGGTGGTGAATATACAAGCAATGCTTTCAAACAACTCTTAGCAAAACTCGGAATTATACACCAAACAAGTTGTCCTTACACTCCTCAACAAAATGGGGTAGCTGAGAGGAAGAATAGACACCTTATGGAGGTTGCAAGGGCCATGATGTTTCATATAAATGTTCCAAAATGTTTCTGGAGTGATGCAGTTGTGACTGCATGCTACTTGATCAATCGGATTCCAACAAAAGTGCTTAAGGATGCTTCGCCATTTGAGGTACTCAACCAAACAAAACCGTCTCTTAACCACTTACGTGTGTTTGGTTGTGTTGCTTTTGTGTTAGTACCAGGAGATCAACGTAACAAGCTGGAAGCTAAGAGCATTAAAGGAGTCTTCATTTGATATTCAACCACTCAAAAAGGGTACAAATGTTATATACCATAAACCAAAAGAGTATTTTTATCAAGGGAGGTTAAGTTTATGGAAAACAAAGGCTATTATGAGGAAAGGAATTGGGAAGAGATACAAGATTTACCAAACCACTCTGATCGAGCTGCCATATTGCAAAACATCTTGGAGAGTATTGGAGCTTGTGATACACGGCAACCCAATCCCACACCAGTTCAACATACACTCAACCTCAACACCTCACAGCTAATCAATATTGAAGCTGACGGAATGGAACTTGACCACCATGACTCGAGTGTGGATGATCGAGTAAACTCTGAAACACAAGTGGAAGATATGAGTAACTGCCACCGGAGAATGGAGAAGATCACGTGTTGGGAAACACTCAAGAGGAGGTACAACCAAGAGATGATACTCCACTAGTACAACCTCTAAGGCGCAGTCAAAGGGTGCAAAAAGATCCTTCTAATTGGATTGATACCCGTGTCTGTTACAACAACAAAGTCGTGGCTCACCCAACTCAGGTTGTTTGTTCTTTGGCACACTTACCTCCAGAGCATCAAGCATTTCTCAGCAAGATTAAGCAACATTTCATTCCAAGCTCCTATGAGGAAGCTAAGGAACATAAGATTTGGAGAGATGCGGTTGAGGATGAACATG
Source organism: Lepidium africanum (assembly GCA_900406405.1). Taxonomy (NCBI): domain Eukaryota; kingdom Viridiplantae; phylum Streptophyta; class Magnoliopsida; order Brassicales; family Brassicaceae; genus Lepidium; species Lepidium africanum. The sequence goes on from OVAX01004930.1 coordinate 9,839, forward strand.
GGGCTATGGATAAGAATCATACTTGGGATGAATCGGTTCTCCCTCCAGGGAAGAAAAACAGTGACATCTAGATGGATATTCACCATCAAATTCAAGAGTAATGGTGAGGTTGAAAGACCCAAAGCAAGACTAGTTGCTAGAGGCTTTACACAAACCTATGGGGAAGACTACAATGACACATTTGCACCTGTAGCTAAGCTTCATACGGTAAGAGTGGTCTTATCTTTGGCTACTAATCTTGATTAGGATTTGTGGTAGATGGATGTTAAGAATGCTTTCCTTTAAGGGGAGCTTGATGACGAAGTCTATATGATGCCACCACCAGGTCTAGAAGGGATTGTAGCTCCTGGGAATGTTTTGAGACTTCGTAAGGCTATCTATGGTCTCAAACAATCTCCTAGAGCTTGGTATCACAAATTGAGTCATACATTGCGAGATCGAGGCTTTCGACGATCAGAGGCAGATCACACACTCTTCACATTGCAAAGTGAAGAAGGCATTCTGTTCATTCTTATCTATGTGGATGACATCATAGTTATAGGTAGCAACAAGGAAGGTATCAAACGTATTAAAGAGCATCTTAAATCTGTATTTGATATTAAGGATTTAGGTGAGATGAAATACTTCCTTGGAATTGAAATATGTCGATCTCCAGAAGGTTTATTCTATCACAATGAAAGTATACTCTTGATCTCTTGAGTGAGGCAGGTGCACTTGGAAGCAAAGTAGCCAAGACACCACTTGAAGATGCCTACCAAGCAACGTGCAAGGGGGAGAAGAATGAAGATGATCAACCATTTGAAGACATACAAAAATACCGAAGGATGGTTGGTAAGTTAATTTACCTCACAATTACTAGACCTAATTTGTGTTTTGTTGTGAACTAGGTAAGTCAACATATGCAAAGCCCCAAGCAAAGGCATTGAGGCATGGTTGATCGGATCCTTAGGTATCTCAAAGGAACACCAGGACAGGGCATATGGATGGGT
>OVAX01004931.1:0-10825 GCA_900406405.1 Lepidium africanum
CATACAAAAAATATTATTATTTTATTGTTTAAGAAACTATCACTGATGGAGGTGGTCTTAGTTAATTACAACCATGATTATGTATCTCTCGCAGAAAGCAGAGGGAAGCGAGAATGAGCATGAGCAGAGAAGAAAGATCAAAAACTCCATTCGTAGACTACTTGAAGCCCATCATTGCCGACGGAGACACAGGCTTTGGCGGCACCACCGCCACCGTCAAACTCTGCAAGCTCTTCGTCGAGAGAGGCGCCGCTGGGGTCCACATCGAGGACCAGTCTTCCGTCACCAAGAAGTGTGGCCACATGGCTGGAAAAGTTCTCGTGGCAGTCAGTGAACACATTAACCGCCTTGTCGCAGCTCGGCTCCAGTTCGATGTGATGGGCACAGAGACCGTTTTGGTCGCAAGAACGGATGCGGTTGCGGCCACTCTGATCCAGTCGAACATTGACTCGAGGGACCACCAGTTCATCCTCGGTGCAACTAACCCAAGTCTTAGAGGCAAGAGTTTGTCCTCGCTTCTCGCTGAGGGAATGACTGTAGGCAAGAACGGTCCGGCGTTGCAAGCCATCGAGGACCAGTGGCTAAACTCGGCTGGTCTTATGACATTCTCGGAAGCTGTAGTGCAGGCTATCAAGCGCATGAACCTCAACGAGAATGAGAAGAGTCGGAGAGTGAACGAGTGGCTAAGCCATGCAAGGTATTGGATTAGTATATATTGTTTAGAATATTCATTTTGGTTTATTATTATCGTAGTTATTAATTAGCATATTTTATCAGCTAATTAATGTCTGTTGAAACCCTTTGGACTGAGCAGGTATGAGAACTGTCTGTCAAACGAGCAAGGCCGAGAATTAGCAGCCAAACTCGGAGTGACAGATCTTTTCTGGGACTGGGACTTGCCAAGAACAAGAGAAGGATTCTATAGGTTCCAAGGGTCGGTGGCAGCGGCCGTGGTTCGTGGCTGGGCCTTTGCACAAATCGCTGACATCATTTGGATGGAAACCGCAAGCCCTGACCTCAACGAATGTACCCATTTCGCAGAAGGAGTCAAGTTGAAGGCACCAGAGATCATGCTTGCCTACAACCTCTCGCCGTCCTTCAACTGGGACGCTTCCGGTATGACGGATCAGCAGATGATGGAGTTCATTCCGAAGATCGCTAGGCTCGGGTATTGCTGGCAGTTCATAACGCTTGCTGGTTTCCATGCGGATGCACTTGTGGTCGATACCTTTGCAAAGGATTACGCAAGAAGAGGGATGTTGGCTTATGTGGAGAGGATACAGAGAGAAGAGAGGAGCAATGGGGTCGACACTTTAGCTCATCAGAAATGGTCAGGTGCTAATTACTATGATCGTTACCTTAAGACCGTCCAAGGTGGAATATCCTCCACTGCAGCCATGGGCAAAGGTATGTTACATTATGTTCTATTTCCACACAAACATAATGAACTTAAGTGTGTGTTACGAATGCACATTTTCTTTTTTGTATATAGGTGTCACTGAGGAACAGTTCAAGGAAAGTTGGACAAGGCCAGGATCAACTGGAATGGGCGAAGGGACTAGCCTTGTGGTCGCCAAGTCTAGAATGTAAGACATAATGTTCATTGCGACGGTGCGTAGCCTAAGTGGTTCAGCATCTTCGTACAAAATCTTGGAAACCACACTATCTTTAAACATATCGTTGGACAACCGAGTAAAAGAGAATTAAAGAAAAGACAGATAATAATTATGTATCTTTTGTTATTGTTTTTACTTGTTCTACGTAATAATTGGGTTTAAAAGTTTGGGGCAATATTTTATGGGGTTTGCTTCTTTGTATGGATATTTGGAATTTGATGTTGTTATTGGCGTTGGTCATATATATAATGATTGACATTCTTATATATTACATTCGTGATTCAGTATGTTTGTTTGGCTGAACCAAAATTTGATCTTGTCTATATTTTAGACCAAATAAGGAATTAATGCTGCAGCATTTGAGAAATTATACAATAATTTTGTTTGGTTTTACTGGATAGTCTTACCACTATACCGACTTGAGATATACATAGGAGTTGTACAAAGACAAAATCTGTACTATACTGACCTAACTCATGGTACTCTACCAATGATGATACATAAAGTGTTACATAGAAAACTATTATTGTCCAAGTGTGCCCACTTAATTCATGGATCGAAAACAATGAGGCCGAGTTATATACGAAAGAGAAGAATAAGCTTAGGCGTTTTTCGAACGTCCGAAACAAAGGAATATGTTTGTTACTCCATTTTGATTATATGTATTTGTTAATGTTACAATTTTTACTATAAACTCGAATGTATATTGTTTTCAAATTTGTGAAAAGTTTATTTTTGTTTTTAGATCATTGTTCTAAAATACTGTCATATAGACCGTATATATGGTGTATATATATTGTACAATGAGGAACCGTACTGTATTTATATTATACAATATAGTTATACGATGGAAGATAATACAATCGTATATACGGCGTATATACAATGTATATATGGTATCATATATACAATTTCCATATTTTTTTAATAGAAAAAAGGTTCTTAATAAAACTATGTCGTTTTGTAAATTAACCCTCAAATAATAACAATTTATTTTTTCTAGTGTAGTAAGAGAATTACATGAAGATGACTTCGTATCCGATGATGAAGCAGAAATTCCTAATTTTGAATTTGAGTTTAATGATGATAATGTGTTAGATCTATATAAAGTAGAATAATACGAGTTTGAGAATTAAATTGTGTAATTTTTATTATTTGACATTGCCTTTTAGAGACTTTTATAAGTTACATGAGGTTAATATTTTCATTTTATTTTTTAAACTTGTAATTTTTAGTTTGTATTTCTTTTAAATTTTTCATAGTACATATTATGAATTATTATTATTTTCTTTTAAAAAATATTCGCCGTATAGTCCCCGCATAAATGACTGTATATACAGCTATACACTATACCGTGGCTTTCCATACGATTAGCATATAACGTATATATGAACATTGTCTTAGATGCATGCATATTAACGCTCGATACAATCGACACCTAATCAAGAATTTATTTTTTTTTCAATAATTGAATCGACAAAACTTAATATATCTGATATCATAAACATTAGACTGAGACAAACTCACTATTGAAAAATCATTTAAACTTTTAAAGTTTTTTTCCTCCAAATATCTAAACTAGAGATTGCCAATTGATTCATGTTATTCAATGTAATTGGTATGAATTATAATAAAATATTATTTAATGAAATTAAACGTCTAGCTATAAAAGTACCAAAAAGGTGGTAATAGACTAATTAAAGATAGTCGGTTGTTGTATTGACATCGATAACAAAATCTCAAATTATGTACCGAATCATTGATCTTGTTATACTTTGCTTTGTTTGATTTGTAATAACAATGAAAGTTCGATGGATAATAAGTGGTATACATTGTTTTGTTGGAATGTAAACGGAATCAACCTTTGACAAATAAAGCAAACTTTGCACATGGGTTTAAAACAACCATAATTTGACAGATTAGTGATATTGATTATCTTTTAATTACGAATCAGTGGGTCCCAATCCTATACATCGGACCATCGTAATCCCAACTAAATTCCCTGCCCGGCAATCACGCGTTATATTCCTTCCTTTCATTCTTTCATTTTTCCTCTTGTCTTTTTTATTTACTTAATTCCGATTATGGTTGGATCATGCATTGTTTATTTTGTTTGTTAATGTTTTAATTGATTTTTTTTTTGTTAATTGGATTCATATGTTCGATTCTTTTTCTTGTTAATGTATATTTGATCATTTAAAACAATTTTGAGTGTCTTGATTTTGTTGTTCGCTTATGTAAGAATATGATAATATATATATATATATATATATACATGTGATTGGTACGAGAATATAAAATTCATCAGTAGCTACTAATTCTCTTCGTGAAAGAAGCTACATCGATATCTTCTATTCTTAATTGGAACGATAAAATCCGATCGATATAGTAACAATTATCGCATCTATGAAAATATCAACAAAACATCATCAAATAATTACAAAAAAAAAAATCACAACATAGCCACAGTTTTTTCTACCAAGGATCATATAGCAATAGTTGTAGACATGAAAAAAAAATCTGTTGTTGCATATTGGATCTTTGCTAGAAAAATTTGTGGCTAAATCATTGCTTTTTAATTATTTGTCCCTAGCAAAATAAACAATTATTTAGAATCAAACTCCAAAATAAAAAACTGCAGAAGTAAATATCAACCACACTTCATTGCACCAACTTTCCCTAATAGTTTTCAATTTTCACTACAAGAAAACTGCTCTTTTGTGATGCCAAAATTCCATCACAAAAATGCTTCAGAATTGCAATATAATTGCGATGTATGACTCCGCATTGCAAAGGCGTCCCAAGTTTGCGACGGAATAATTACGTCGCAAGATTTACGATGTCTTTGCAAGAGCATTGATATGCAAGGAAAAATCTTGCAAATGCGTAGCAAAGTTGCGAGGCCCTTGCGAAATAACTTTTCCTTTGCAAATCATGCGAGGTAGTTGCGATGTACACAGGTCACATCACAATTTCATAGCAAAATTTCCTTCTTTCCCTATAAATAGCCCCCATAAGATTGTATCTTCACACCAAATCACAAACACTATGAGAGAGAAACTAGTGAGAGAAAAAAAATTTCGTAAAAATTTTTTTTTGGGAAAAATAGTTTTCTAAAAGAAAAATAAGTGACGTTGGAACATGTAGTGTTTGCATTACGATGATGGATGCATAATCGAAGAGATCCGGAGACCGGAGAAGTGACGAAGGAGTTTCGAGATGGGTTGCAAGCATTCATAAATCAGGCGGCTAATAATTCATTTACTCCAAATGACGGTAACATCTTTTGTCCATGTTTAAAGTGTGGGAACAAGAAATATTTGAATATCGATATGGTAAAAAAACATGTATATAATAGAGGATTTAATCCTAATTATTATGTCTGGTTTTCACATGGGGAGGGGGGTATAGTTTGGGTGCAGGAAGTAGTAGTACGGGTGCTAGTGTTGATGATCAACCTAGTCATGATAATGTTAACTACAATTATGGCGGAAATATGTTCGAAAACTATAACCACCTACAAGGAAATAGGTATCATGATATGGTTACAGATGCATATCATGGTAATATTCTTGTTGTCACTGAAAATACTATTGAAGAACCTAACGCCGAAGCAAAACAATTTTATGATATGGTAGATGCTGCAAATCAACTTATCAATGAGGGATGTAGAAAAGGTTTATCTAAACTGTCATTAGCATCTAGGTTGATGTCTATTAAAAGTGAAGGAAACATAAGTGAGAGAAGTATGAATCAATTAATAGATGTGTTTAAAGAGTCTTTGCCAGAAGATAATAATTCTGCTAAGAGTTATTATCAAATGCAGAAGTTAGTTGCGGGTCTTGGATTACCATCATAAATGATTGATGTTTGCATTGAAAATTGCATGATTTTCTTGAAAGAGGATGATAAGTTGCAGGATTGTCGATTATGTGGGAAGCCGAGATACCGAGCAACAGGTGGAATGACGCTTGTCTCATACAAACGTATGTGGTACTTGCCAATCACTAATAGATTGAAACGAATATATCAATCAGAAAAGACATCAACAACAATTAGATGGCATGCAGAACATATAGTAAACGATGGCGAGGTCACACATCCGTCGGATGAAAAGGCTTGGAAACATTTTCAAACGGTACATTCTGACTTTGCTAAATAGTGTAGGAATGTTTATCTAGGTTTATGCACTGATGAATTTAGCCCATTTGGTTTGTTTGGGAGACAATATTCTCTATGGCCTGTCATATTGACGCCATACAATCTCCTACCGGATATGTGCATGGAAAGTAAATTTTTGTTTATGACTCTTCTAGTGCCAGGTCCTAGTCATCCTAAGCATTCCCTCGATGTGATCTTGCAACCTCTGATTCATGAGCTGAAACATTTATGGTATAGAGGTGTTCGCACATTTGATTACTCACAGCAGCAAAATTTCAAGATGCATGCAGTTTTATTGTGGACAATCACTGACTTCTCGGCGTATTAATGTTATCTGGATGGACGACACATAGAAGGTTATCTTGTCCATATTGTATGGGATGGTCTGATGCATTTCAACTAAAGCATGGTAAGAAATTGTGTTAGTTTGATTGTCATCATTGGTTTCTCTCCATGCATCATCCATATCGAAGGAACAAGAAATTGTTTAAGAAGAACAAGGTTGTGCGTATTCCTCCCCCACCACACATGTTAGGTAGTGATGTGTTGGAGCAGATTGATCATTATGGAGCTCAGAAAACATGTAAACGTGGGGGCAATTGGCACACTCCAGCAAACATGCCTGACGGATATGTTGATTCTCACAATTGGCATAAAAATAGTATCTTTTGGGAACTCCCATATTGGAAAGATCTCTTACTACGACACAATCTGGATCTAATGCACATCATTAAAAAAAATTTGATAACACTGAACACAATTTTAAATGTGCAGGGAAAGAGTAAAGACAATTTAAAGGCAAGGTTGGACTTAGCCGAAATATATGTGAGGCCCAAATTGCATATTATAAGGTATGGCAAACAACCGATTCCAATATTTCGGTTGTATGGAGAAGCTAAACAGACATTGTTTAATTGGATTTCTTCGGATGTAAAGTTTCCCAATGGTTACGTGTCTAAGTTCTCAAGATGTATAGAGCAAGGAAAAAAAAATATTTGGTATGAAGAATCATGATTGCCATGTATTCATTCAGCGATTACTTCCTTTTGCATTACTTGAGCTTTTACTGACAACTATCCACGAATCAATTGCCGGTAAATTTTTAGTTTATATTTTCTCATTCTATTATTTATAAAAATGGTTTAATTATATAGTAAATATCAACTTTGTAGGGATTGGAGCATTTTTCAGGGATCTATGTACACGAATACTAATAGTGGATGACATAGCTCAATTAGAAACTAATATCCCAGTGTTGCTCTGTAAGTTGGAAAAAATATTTCCTCTTGCATTTTTTGCCGTGATGGAACATCTTCCAATCCACCTGCCACATGAAGCAGCTCTTGGTGGTCCCGTTCAATTTCGATGGATGTACTCGTTTGAGCGGTTCATGGGACATCTTAAAAGAAAGGTAAAAAATAAGAAAAAGTGGAAGGATCGATCGTTGCAGGAAGTCTGATAGAGGAAACTTCTCATTTCACATCATATTACTTTAGTCCAACCGTCAAAACCAAAAGAACCCAAGTATGATGATATGACGATGGAGGGGTTGCACCATTATATTTAATTATTACACTAATATTAAAATATATTTATTTTATTAGATCGCTCCCCGTAAAAAGAGGAGACTGATTGGAACCGGTTCACTCGGGTCGAGGATTGAGCAGTGTTTATCACCCCAGGAATTCTCTCAATCATCTAGAGCTTTTGATGATTTGAGAGAGTTAGTATATCATCAGACGCATGAGTTAGATCAGACGAATCGTGAGCTGGCTAAAGCAAAGAAGAAAATATTGACATATGATCGATTGTGGTCTATCATAGCGAAGAAGGACCCAGAATTTACTGATGTGTTTGCGGAGATAAACGCGGATGATATGGGATCCGGCTCGGGGAACGCAGACCAACCAGATAGATTTTAGTTTTTTTCATAAAATTTTTTGTTAAATATATTATTTATATTTATTCGAATAGCACATTGGGATGCAGTTATTCGAATAAATAAGGCATTCCTAGATTTTCTATTTTACCAATCGCCCACACCTTTTTTACCACTTGACCACGCCTGGGTTACATATATATATTGCACACATGATATATATTTGGATCATGTAATTTGATCTGATTATTAATTCCTCTGTGACATTAGCGTCAGAGAAGATTTATATACATACATATAGCTTATCATGAGTTGAGACGGCTAAGACTTCATATAGATAGAATGTCAAACATCTAGATAAAATATGAAAAACCATAATTTTAATTGATCAATACCGCCCATATAAATTAATAAACTAGTGAGTTTGATGAATTCAATTGGTTTCGGACTTTATTTTATTTATAAAAAATCCATGTTTATTGCTAGATCTTCTCTACATTTTTTCACGCTGCTTCATAGAATTCGTCAACAAAGACCCAAAGACTTGAACTCAAATTCTTGGGTCTTTCGGAGTCGTTTCCGCGTTAAATCCCTTCCCTCTTTTGATCCCTTCTTCTTCGCTTTCATTTGGTACTTTTCTGCATCGAACTCCATTTTCTCTCATCTAGGTAAACGCGATATGCTCTCTCTATTGCTGCAAAATTCTCAGTTCCTTTCTTCTCAATTTTAGATTTTCTTCCTTGACGCCATCTGGTAGATCCCGTGTTTTCGATTATTGTTCTTCTTTTGCTTTTCCTTTGAAAATTCTTTGTTGTTATCTTAAAAAGAGAATTATACAGATTTTCGAAGTGATTTTATTAGGTTTGAATTCTTCGATAAACGTTTGCTTATTTTGGTTTCTATAGATGCTTGATTATTTAACGCAGTCTTTCTTTTTTTTTTTTCTCTATAATTGTTGTTGTTCTCCACTTTCTTTACTTGTAGATTTGATGAACTTTGAAGTCTTCATTTCGTAATAAAATCTATTAATTTTTTTTTCTTCTCCTTTTCGTTCTTTCCATGAGAAAAAACATAGCATCTTCGTGGCGTCGTAACTTCTAGACCGTAGAGAACTACGGCGCCGTCAGCACCAATTCGGAAAACCCAAGGGGAGCTCTACGACATGGCAGTGTAACGGAGTACCACTGGCCCGTTTTCGACCTCCAATTTTGAGTTTTAGTGACTCTCTCGGCTGTTTTTCTGATCCGAACCAAAAATGTGGAATATAAAGGCATTTTTGCTCGTGGTTTCGAGGTCTTCGGAGAGTCCAGATGTCTTTTCCGTGACCCACTGCCGGCACTAGCATGGAGTGGGACCCACAACAAGAGAACTCTCTCAGTGACGGTGGGAAAGTATATATGCGCTTGCACCACATGTACTAACGGGTGCGATCATACCAGCGCATTATGCTCATTGTTCACCGCATCACGCCATTCCTTATGTTCTTTGGCCTCGTCATATGATTGTGGGATAAAAGTTTGGGTCAGTTGGGTGAGAAAGGCGTAGTGGTCCTTTGGAACATTTGAGATGTCACACGAGGTTTGTTGAGGATGTCCTTCGGCTACATTGTTGTAGTAGATTCGTGGATTAACCCAATTGGAGGGTTTTCCAATCCGTTTACTTCTTCTTAGCTCTTGAGTATGTGATGGAGAGGTGTCATACTCATGGCCTTCATGATTGGAAGAGTCCTGAAGAGTGGAAGAAGTCGGCAGATTTTCATCCCTGGTTGCGGCCACCGGGCCGGTCGCGGCCGGCGATCCAGTCCAAGTCGCGGCCAATGGGCCGGTCGGGGCCTGCGTACTGGACGCGACCTACAATCCGGTCGCGGCCTGTGTACCGGCCGCGGCTGTTGATCCAATCGCGGCCTGCATACCCGACGCGACCTGCGATCCGATCGTGACCTACGTACCGGTCGCGGCCTGTGATCCGATTGCGGCCTGCGTACCCGACGCGACCTGCGATCCAATCGCGGCCTGCGTACCAGCCGTGGCCGGCGATTCGATCGTGGCCTGCGTACCGGCCGCGACCAGCGATCCGATCGCGGCCTGCGTACTCGACGCGGCTTGCGACCAGATTACGGCCTGTGTGCGGGTCGCGGCCGGTAATTATGTTCTATCATGCAGGCCGGCTGCGGCCTGCGACCCTGTGGTATTTGGCATGCCGGCCACTGCCTGCGACCCTGTGTAATTCTGCAGGCCGGCCGCGGCCGGCGACCTCAAAACTTCACCTTGCGACTTCCATTAAATGTCTATTTTTCCTTTCCGCCACACGATTTTGTTGGGGAGTATATGGACATGTGGTTTATGCCGTGTCTTGTAAGTAGTGCTTTGAATTCATGGCTTGTGTACTCCCCTCCATTGTCCGTTCTTAGAATTTTTACCTTGGCACTATTTTGATTAAACACATATATTTGAAAGTTAGTGAATACTTCAAGTACTTTATCCTTACTTGGTATTAATGTTACCCAAGTAAATTTGGATTTTTCATCATTGAATGTGACAAAATATTTGTAATTATCTCTAGAGATGCATGGAGAAGACCACACATCGGAATGAATTAAATCAAAACATTTTTCATATATAAATTTAGTATCCATTCATATCAATTTTGTAGTCTTTAGAATTGGCCATGAAATCTCAGGCAAAGAGAACTCATAAACAAGGCTAACAAATTTGTAAACCATATCCGCAAAAGATAAATCAACCGAATCAAGGTAATTAACGAGCACAAATTGTAACGTCGATCACCAATCAAGCTATCCAAGGCTTACAACTCAAAAAAAATCAGAGTAAATTCAAACAAAAGGTTGGAGCTAAAGCGCACGAATCCAAACGATAAAGACACAAATCCATTTCAACACGCACGAATTTTAACAAATACTGAATAGATGATCGAAGAAGATACCGTAACNCAAATCGATCAAATGACTTGTGGACTTCCAATTGTTCCGTTCCATTTTAATCCAAAATCGATCTATACTAATCTGCACCATATCCAAAAAATAAAAATACCTGAATAAATATTAAATCAAAAGAACTAAAATACTTATTTAGAGGAACCGAATCCGAAAAAATACCAGAAATACGTCCTAAATCTATGTACCCGAAAAACTGAATCCAAACCCGAACCA
>OVAX01004932.1:430-10823 GCA_900406405.1 Lepidium africanum
TATGAACATAACAACCTAAACAAGACAGAGAACCAAGATTGAACCTAGATCTATCCTTCTCTCTCATGAACCCTAAGAGATCTACTCAGAATCCATGAAAAGAGGTAAAAACAGAGATAATGAAACAAGTAATAAAATCATAAAGCAAGATGAAGATAAAAAAAGATAGATTTGGAAACAGAAATTGCATTCAAAACTAAAAAGGGGAAAGATTTGGTCTGGAAATTACAAGGAAGAGAAAATGGAAATCAGTTCTAAGGTAAAGAGGCACAAAAAACGCAGATAGCCTTCTGAATACAAAGAAGGGTATTTATACCCTTAATAACGAAACCCTAAAGAGTCAAAGTCAACAAAAAACATAAATTTCACCCGACTACACCTCCGGACCCAAGTTGAACAAGACTTCACCTCCAACTGCACCTCCGAAGCCGAGTTGACTTCGTGACTACACCAAAATGGCCGAGTTGAATCCAACTGCACCTCCAAACCCGAGTTGACTACGAAATCTTGCACAATACTCCTGAAAAAGTGCACAATGTATGCAATGCAAGTGCAAACAATGCAAATGAACCAGAAAGTACTCTAAAATGATGAATATGCTACGAATATGGATGCAAAATTAGCTATAATAGAACTATAAAATATGCTAAAATGAATACACATCAACTTCCCACTTTTATGCCAACTCTATACCAGCTTATCCTCTCTATTTTCATATATGCCCAACTGATGAATCAATCTGATATCACCTTCTGGAAATAGCTTGTGCAGCTTTGTATCATCCCAATGACTTGTGTTACTGTTCTATAGATCTCTTACCAATACCTCGCCATGTTCTAGAGGAATCAGGAGCTACGGTTTCCTTGGAATATCGTCCATAAGCCATTGCTCACTAGCTATTTTTGTTGTTCTGCCATTGCCTAGTTTCTTAAGGAGGCCTTGTTGCATTAATTGTGTACCAAATAACACGCTTCGCCACTCAAAAGATGGGCGGTTCCCCAAATTAGTTTCAAGGAAGGTCTTGTTGTGGAAATACTTACCCTTCAGGACTTTACCAAGCAAAGAATTAGGTTGATCAAATATTTGCCATGTTTGTTTCCCTAATAGTGCTTGGTTGAAACGGCCTATGTCTCAGAATCCTAGTCCCCCATGTGACTTATTCTACATAGTTTATCCCACGCAACCCACGATATTTTCTTTGTGTTATGTCCACTACTCGAGCAGAATTCTCTGTTTGCTGAAGTTATCTTTTTGCAAGTCTGTAGGGGTAATTTGAAACATGTCATAGCGTATATCGGAAGAGAGGTTGCAACTGCCTTTAGTAATGTTTCTTTGCCTCCTTGGGATAAGGATTTTGCACACCAGCCCTGTGTCCGTGATGTCATTCTCTCATGGATGAAGCTCAATAGTTTCTTTTTTGAACCCGTAAAGCACTCCAGTAGTCCCAAGTACATGCTGTCTCCACTTTCTTTGTCAATGCTGAGTGTACACTTAATTTGATTGCGAATATTCCCATGAACCTTATCACCAAAGAAGACCAAAGATTTGGAGAAATTGATAGCTTTTCCCAAAGCTTGCTCGTAAAGAGCAAGACATGATTTAATTGTTGCTCATTCCGCCATGCTTGCCTTGCAAAACAATAAGCTATCATCCGCAAACAATAGATGATGGATTGTAGGGCTTGAAGGAGCTATCTTAATTCCATGGAGTTCCTTGTTTGCCTCCGATCTGTTGAGTATATGGACCAGTGCCTCTGCACATATATCAAAAAGAAATGGTGATAGTGGGTCACCTTGTCTTATACCTCTCTCTGGTTTGATGTAGCCATACGCATTTTCATTTATTAAAACTTTGTATAGGACTGTGGAAACACAATGCATTATCCAGTTAATCCACTGATCATTAAATCTCATCTTCTGCATCAAGCACTCCAAAAAGAACTACTCGACTATGTCATATGCTTTAGACATATCAGTCTTTATAGCCATGAATCCTGCAACATTTTTCCCATTCATTTTTAGCGCATGATAAGCTCATGTGCTATAAGGATGTTGTCCGAAATTAAGCGACCAGATACAAAGGCGCCTTGGGTTTCCGATATGATGCTTGGGAAAATCCTTTTAAGATGGTAACAGAGGATCTTTGCCACTATCTTGTAGTGTACCGAACAAAGACTTATAGGGTGTAACTCTGTCATTCTTTGTGGCCGTGATACTTTTGGGATTAAGCATATTTGGGTGAAGTTCCATTCAGTTGGGAAAATTCCTGTATCAAAGAACATTCTGATTTCTCTAGTAACATGTGGCCCTATAATGTCCCAAAACTGTTGATAAAACTTTGCGGATAATCCATCAGCTCCCGGGCATTTATCCCCATTAATAGCAAAAACTGCTTTTTTGATTTCAGCATTGGTAACTCCCGTCGTAAGTTGCTCATTCATCCTCTCAGTAACTCGTGCCTCAAAACCTTCAAGTAATGTCTCCACATTCTTTGAATTAGAGCTTGTAAACAACTTCCTGAAGTATGCTTTTGCAACCTCGCCTTTGGATCTTTCAGCGAGTTGCTCATTGTTATCATCATCTATGAGCATGTGAATTCTACTTCTGGCTTTCTTGTTCTTGACACAGTTGTGGAAATATTTTGTGTTTTGATCACCATCTTGTAGCCAGTGTTCTCAACTTCTCTGTTTCCAATAGCGTTCCTCATCCCTATATGCTTCACTCAGCAAACGTTTAGTTCTCAGCATTAGATCATTATCTGGAGTTACCTTAGCTATCTCTGCTTCAAGTTGATCCTTTAACCATAGTATAGAAGACGCTGAATTGGTGTTCACTGTTTTCTTCTACTTCGAAAGTTCCCTGCGATAATTTCTTATTCTATCTGTAATTGGAATGTGATCATTATACGGAGTTGTACACCATCCATTAATAACAGCTTCTCTGAATCCGGGTTTTTTTGCCCAGCGGCTATCATAGCGAAATCTCCTTGGGTCGCTCCTGTTGTCGTCACTTGTAAACAAGACCACAATGGGTCTATGATATGAGGCCCACATTGACATATACTGCGTAATCGTTCGTGGAAACAGTTTGAACCAATTGTCATTCCCAAAGCAGCGATCTAATCAACATTGAATCCATATGTTGTCTCTCCACCCTCCCCAGGATAATGAATTTCCACTGACGTGTGTATCGCTTAGTTTACAGTTAGAAACCATGTTTCTAAAATCCCAGAATGTGGACTCATGTCTCCTTGGTCCTCCTTGTTTTTCTGTGTTATCCAATAGCTCATTGAAGTCACCTGACACGAGTCATTCTTGATCACGATTTAATCCGATACTTGATAGTGTATCCCAGACGTGGATCCTTTGATTTCTCAGTAGATCGCCGTATACAAAAGAGATGAAGAAGCTTAAAGAATTTTGTTCAACCTTCATATCAATTAACCAGTTATCTGCATGCAAGATATCCACCGTAAAGCTATCTTTCCAGAATACCGCTAACCCTCCACTTAAACCCACTGGCTCAATGGTATGCATCCTACAGTACCCTAAAGAATCCTTCAAATGTCCAATATACTCATCCTTTTGCTTTGTTTCCATGAGAAACATGAAATCCGGGAAGTACTTGCGACGTAATTCCCGAATATGTCAAACTCTCTCGGTGTTTCCCGCGCCTTGACAGTTCCAACACATGATACTCATTGGAATGGCAACGGCTACATACCGGAAACCACCGCATTGTCTGGGATTTTGTGATTTTGCGATGCAAGCTCTATCTCGTTGTACTGCATCTTTTTTTTCCTGTGCTCTCTTGTGGGAACCTCGACATCCTTAACAGTTGTTCTGAGATTCATGTATTGTTTTCTTACCCATAAATTTGGCTTTCGTGCACGTTTAGTATCTACCTTTGCTAGCATGCGTTTGCTTTCTTCTCCAATTGGGTACAGTAAGGTTTCAGGTTTGAACATTGGGGCAGGTTGGATTCGTTGTATCCTAGCCCAAGCAGTTAGTCATTGTCTCACTTTCGTCCCTTGTTTTTTTATTCCCAATTCATCACTGTTGGAATAACCAGAGTAGCTGTTCTCATGTCAATACCATCTAGGATTTGGGTTGGTGACACTTCAACTTTGTTTAGCTTGCTTGATATTTGATCAGGTACTAAATGTTGATAAGTATCACCTTGAATGTCAAGATCTGCATGTTGCACTTTATTAGTATCAAATTCAAATAAATGACCGTTGTATTTTTCAGGGTTGTAAGGAAGTGTGGGTTGAGAAAAGGCTTCCGCTTCATACTTGTCTTGATTTTCCTGCAATTTTCGTGATCTTTGAGCTAAACCTTCACATGACTTAGTACCTTGAGACAACTTGTTATCATTTTGCAACACTAACCCAAGTTTATCTTGTTAGATACCTCTACTCTGATCCGATGAGGTAGAAAAAATGGAATTACTATGCTCTGTATTTTTCTTACCACCACTTATGATGTCTGGACAATGGGATTGATCATGAGAAAGGCGACGACATTTGTAACAATATTTACGAACTCTCTCAAACTCAATTCCAATCAAGCATACAGAACAATCAGGAAATTTGATCTTGCAGACTTTGGAGATTGGATTGTAGGAATCAAACAAGATCTTCACACGAACAAAGGGGGTAAGAAGCGATCTAGCCAGATCAAATGCAAGATCCAAAACCTCACCTACCGAATTTGATATAGCTTTAGTCGTATCTTGTGTAAAGAAATTGATTGGCAAGTTTGATAGCCTAATTCACACCGGAAAGAATCTCAAGAAATTGTCCGGAGGATTTTTTGCCCAACGATCCAAAATCAAGCCCCAGTCATCATATATCCATAAACCCATTTTAAGCACCGATTCTAGATCTCTTTCTGATTGGAAGCAAAATTGAAATGTATCATGGGATAAGACTATACCTTGTACCTTATTATGTAAACACCAAATCTGAGGAATATTAAGGATCATCTTCTTCATATTTTGCTGTTTTGGATTCATTAATCTGCCCATCAAACTGATCTTGTTCTCTTATACTGATGAATATTCACCACCAACTGGAAGTTCAAAGATTTCATCATCATCAATCAACGACTTCGGAAAGGTATGTGAGAACCTATCTTCCATTGATACTCAGATCCGTGCTTCAGGTTTTATCAAACAGACATGCGACAACATACTTACAACAAAGATCTTTGAAGAGATGTGATCGGAACACCCAAGAGTGATGATATGCACATATACCAAAGAAGCGTATAACTACTTTGTATAAAAAAGGCAATTGATCTTCTCTCCCCTGTACTCTGTTTTTGTTTCTTTTTTGCTTTTTTTTTTAATATTAAGATGAGCTAAAGTCACCAACTGATTTGACAGCAAAATTCCAAATCATTTTCTGCATGCGACAAGAGACCTTGGATTGACCAATATATGAGCTTCGATTGCAAAATTAGATGAGAAAGAAACGAAAGTGATGAATAGAATAGGAAGTGATAAACGAAAGAGACGAAACAAAATGATAAAGTAAAGAGAGAATCAATATTTAACTCCCTTCACAGTATGAAGGAGGAAGAATTTTGATGAGGAAGAAAGAGTGATCGGCGTCCAATGGCAGACCCGACGGAATAATTCTCCCCTCTACCTAGAGAGAAAATTTTTTTGGTTTTCTTATTCAACACCCTCTTTTTTCTCTTTTAATACTTCACATCATCCTCTTCCATATAATCATTCAAGACCCTTCTAATTTTTTTACCTCTACAATAGTTTTGTTTAATAAAATTCAACACCCTCTCCATTTTTTATTTTATATTACTATTTTCATTTATATATAATAATAATTATATACAAATAATAATTAAAATAACTAAAGTGATAACTTTTTTGGTATATAAGAGTTCAACAAAAATTTTAAATACGTTTTTAGATATTCCCTTTTTCATATTCATAATTATTATTTTTATTGAAGTTAGTAAATTAATAAAATCAAATTCTTTTTTATTAAAAAAAACAAAATAAAAAAGACT
The DNA here is from genome assembly GCA_900406405.1 of Lepidium africanum. NCBI lineage: Eukaryota > Viridiplantae > Streptophyta > Magnoliopsida > Brassicales > Brassicaceae > Lepidium > Lepidium africanum. The sequence continues at coordinate 6,465 of OVAX01004932.1, forward strand.
CAAATGCTTATAAATTTCACATCAAAAAAAAAAAGATAGTTATCAGATTTTGGCAATGACTAGAATTTTAGACAGAGAATTAAAATTGATGAATGTTAGTATAATTTTTTTTCTTTTGATAATTATAAAAATGAAATTAATTTAATTCTAAAGTATTGACTAAAAATATTTTTAAAAATCTAAAAACTAAATAAAATTTGGATATGAATACATTTACTCTCTCTCACCTCTCTCCACCAATTTTTTATTGTTTTTTTAATTGATTCAACATGTTGAATACTTTCAACACCCTAATTTGCCATATCATCATTTTCTTTATTCAACACCCTCATTGTATGGATTCAATATTTGAATCTTCCATTCAACACCACCATTAAGCTTACATGTCACATTTCACACCTTTAGTTCAATCTTCCAAATTAATTCCAAAGCACTCAGTTACCTTAGTTATTTTCTATTTTTAACCTAGACATAACTGCTATTCTACTTCAATGTTTATGGTTCTAATTAGTAAAAAAGTTCTCTTAGCATTTCAGTATTCTATGAAAAAATTAGAGATTGAAAATTTAAATTTATAGTCATCTTTATTTATATAAATAGATAATACATCGTGCTATACATGAGATATTTTTGTGAAAAGTTAAATGTATTTCTAGTTAATTTTATTTATTAATAATATTTATAATTGATATTTATTTTTCTTTCGTTTATTGCATATGGATTGATCTTTATATATAAATTTATTAATTTTTATATATTGATATATTATAAATTAATTTATAATGATGATCGGTACTGTACAAAAGTATATTTTTATCTTTTTTTATTTAACTTTTGATGTATTACAATTTTTGTATAAAAACATTTTTGACATGTGTCATTTAGATTTTTAAACTCATATTTATTCAAGATTTTAGACCCGTTTTCATTTAAGTTCTTGGATCCGCATTTATTTAGGGTTTTAAACCTGTATTCATTTAGTTTTTTAAATTTATATTTAATTTTTGGGAAAGTTTCAAAAATGCCTCTTAAACCAAATTTATTTTCAGAAATGGCATTTTTGCTTTGATTCATTTCCATAGGAAATGGCTATTTTCGAAGTGAAGCATCTTCAAAAAAGCATTTGATGAAATTACTCTTAATTTTTTTGTGTTTTATATTATCGATAAGACACATATTTTTATTTATTAATATTTTAAGTAATTCATCAAAAGTTTACTTATATAAATATAGATATAGGAATATCAGTTATTCTTAATATGAATATACATATAAATAATTATATTATACTTTGAAAAAAATTTACACTTCAAAGCACAAATAAAAAAAAATTAGTTATAATTTTGAGAAATTCATCCCAAATGTCCTCTTTAAGTAACTAATTATATGAAATGCCCTCTTTTTGCAACCTCCGCTAGAATGTCCTCTTTGTTATTCAGAAAGACTAAAATAATTTTCAAAACAAGAAAAAATTACAAGCAGTCTGCTGCCCCTCGTGCTGCCCCACGGTCAATTTCTTACTTTTCAAATAAAAAGGCTTTGAACTCTTTCATATTCTTCTCTCTGTAAAAGGCGAGACATTCTCTTATCTCTGTAAAATCTTCAATCCTTTCATCTTCTTCTCCCAGTAAAATCTTCAAGAAACGAGGGTTAAGAGTCGTTGAAAATTTGGTTTCTTCATCGGGATAAGGTAAATTTGGTTTCTTCTCTCTATAAAACCCTTTCTTCTCCTAGTTTTAATTTTTCTTACAGTTTATGATAATTTTTCAATTTGTAAAACCCTTTCTTTTTTCGATTTTCCACATTAAAGGGTTTGACATGTCCACGTGAAAGGGATAGATTTCGGATTTCAGAAATTAGGGTTTGTCTTTGGGGTTTTGGTTTTCAATCTGAGAGAGGGTTTGTCGTCTGAAAAAAGGGGTTTTGGTTTTTGATCTGAAAGAGGGTTTGATTTCTGATTTGAAGACAAGGACAATGATATAATTTAGGGTTTGGATTTTGTCACATGTCCATGTCTTGTGCTGAAGTTTTCTTGTCCATGTCTCGTGATGCCTTCTTGTCAATGTCTCATGATGTTTTCGTTGTCCTTTTCTGGTAATGTTTTCTTGTCCATGTCTCGATATGTTTTATAGTACTTATGTACATGTCTTTAATTAAAAGTGAACCCGTTGTCTATGTCTTTATATATGAGAATTTAAAATTGTAAATACGATAGATATTCATGTCTTTTTTTGATATTTAACTTTGTCCATGTCTTCATAGTAAAATTGGGTTGTCGTATATAATAGCAGGAATGTCCTTGTCTTCATAGTTTGACTTGTGACTTGCATTTATATTCATATATGACTACCATGGACATGTGTCCATGTCTTCATAATGAATGAAATATCGGATTCGATTACCACATTTCTCTTTGTCTTTATAATTTCAAATACAACACAACTGGGCACAATTGGGATTTATGTACATGTCTTTATATTAAAATTGAACTCGTTGTCCATGTCTTTATATTTGAGAATTTAAAATAGTAATTACGATAGATGTCCATGTCCAATTAATAAAATCGGCACAATTAGGACTTATGTTCATGTGTTTATATTGACATTGAACTTTGTCCATGTCGTGTTTCATAATTTGGGACTTAAATACTTTGATGTAAAATTGGAACTTTGTCCATGTCTTTATATTGACAACCCCTTCCACTAAAAAAACATAAAATTGAAAACCACAGTTGAATCAAAAGAGAGTTCGATAATTCCAAAGTAGGATCTTCACATACCAGTTTGTTTCCTATTTGAAGGTGTTTAAGAGAAAAACAGATTGGGCGAAGTAGGGGAGTTTGGATTGCGAAGAGGGAGTTCTCGATGTCCAATTAAGAGCATGTAGCGTTTGAATTGGGGAAGAATAGATGATTTAGAAAAAGTGGGAAAGCTTCGCGAAAAGGGGAGTCTTCTGTGTCTAATTTAGACGATGTATGGTTTGAATTGGGGAAGAAAAGACGATTTAGAACAAGTGGGAAAGCTTCGCAAAAAGGGGAGATGTCTGTGTCCGATTGAAACGATATATGGTTTGAATTTGGAAAGAAAACTGGATTAGAAGAAATTGATAAGCTTCTGCTAAAGATTCCAAATCACGATTAGAAGAAAAGTGGATTTAGAAGAAGTTGATAAGCTTCGGCTAAAGAACCCAAATCACGATTTGGAAGATAACTGGATTTAGAAGAAGTTGCTTTTAGATGAAACAGAGATTCGCGTAAAGCTTCGGTCAGGGAGAAATCCGTAATTGTGAGTGTCCGAAACAGTGAAAGAGGGCATTTCATATAAGAAAAACATAGAGAAGGCATTTCATACAAATAGTTTTGAAAATAGGGCATTCTGGATAATTATTTCTATAGTTTTTATATTACCTTGTTGAAGTAAAATATTAGTTACAAATCTTAAATTCACAAAGCACCATCTTAATGCTTTTGACCAAATTTAGAATCATAATTTTTAATTCTCTAATTTTGTTTGCAGTGTTTCAAAGAAGAAATGTCAGAAAAATACATGATGAATTCAAAAATAGGGTGAGATAAAAAGTATAAGTCGCGACTGTTTTCTTTATGAATCTTAGATTTAATCACGAGATGAATCATCTATTTAACTAGAAAAATAGAAATTAACCTATTATGATAATGTGTAAAATTATAAATTAATATTGATTAGGGATAGTGTTATGACACGTTAAAGTATACACGTTAATATTTCAAGATTATGGAGAATTTAATATACATTTCTCAAAATTAGATAGTATTGATTTTGACTATAAACCTATAAAAACCTAAATAAATATGTTTTCAATAAATTTATTTGTAAATTTTGAATATATGATATTTATTTGGGTTTCTTCTGAAAATCATATCGATGTGATTAATTCTAAGATTAACCTATAAACAAACCTAAACAATGTGATAATCATATTTATTTTGTATATTGAATATTATATTTGTATATCTATGATATTGATTTTGAATACAAAATTAAACAAAATGATTAATATTAAAATACTGTTATAAAGAAATATCACAAATAGTAAATATTATAGGTTTATATTAAAATATTAATATTTTATTTTCCATTATTAATAAAGTTTATCGACTATTAACTAAAAATTTTTTTACACACTAAGATAATAGAGTTGCATATGACACGAATTAAGGCAATATACATTTATACTATGTTTTTATTTTTGGAATATAAAAGTTCAAAATAACTAATGATATTCCCTATACTTATGGATTATATTTTTATCTACATGATTAATTAATTGACATATTAAATGGTGACATATATCAAAAATATTATGAGATGTGATTATAAT
>OVAX01004933.1:0-10821 GCA_900406405.1 Lepidium africanum
AAAGGTGGAGATTTGAAGAATATTAGTCATGATCAGAGGTATATATATATATATATATATATATACTGTTGAAGACTCCTTACTTGATTTAGAGGGTCTTGGTTAAGTCATTAGATTATACCAAACCGGTTTGGTACATGGTATATATCTGGTTCTCTCGGTCTTCTTCTTGTAGTTAAGTCTTCTTCTAGTTTTTTCTTTCTCTTTTACGTACAGAGAGAGTTAGAGAGAGAAGTAAGGCGTAGAGGGAAGAAGTGAGTTAGAGAGAGGGGTTGTAACATTTGCTCGAGTTTCAGAGCTAAAGATAACATTCATAATGAAATCCGGAGTCGGTTTTGGCTCCGGCGAGATGTAGGATCTCACGTTGAGATCCGAACTCGTAAATCCTTCGTGTGCTCTGTTCTTCTCTTTGTTTGTCTTCTTCATCGATTGCAAATACATCTCCTGAGAACTTAGCTCAAGTTCAACAACTTTAAACCATCATAAAAGTATCCATGTACTTTTTACTTAAAATAGAAGAACTCTATAATAGAAGTTTGTTTTTCTGCATTGTATTCATTTATATTTTTGCTCTATAAAAGAATATTTTAATATATTCTATTTTTAATTTATTATTAGTATTGGAGGTGAGTTTCATCGCACCATTAGCACAACATAAATCCAACACGGCTCAAGGTACATTTTGGACTTCGGATAACAGTCCATCTCCGATCTCGGCCCAAAATCTACCAATCAAGACAAATAAGAAGATCAGAAATATGGAATATTTCCAAAAATTTAGGAATATCTTTTAGTGATAATGTCAATATTCCAATTAGGAAAAAGAAAATATATATTGTAATTTAGGCCTAAACCTCTTCTATTCCTCTATAAATAGAGGAGACATCATTCATTCTTGGTCATAGACATACAGGAACAACACACATTCGATTATTCAATAAACATAACTTTTATTCTCTTGCTTTTGTCTCCTTAATAAGAATTCTTACATATTTCCCTTTACAAATAATTAGAATTAGGGTTTAGCACCATATTATGCTAAATCCGACTTGAACAATTAGCGCTATAAGAAAGAGCAATGAAAAGAATTATTTGTGTGCTATAAGAAGCAGCAATGAAAAGAATTCTTTATGCACAAGGATGACAAAAAGAATTTTTCATGCACAAAGGAGATAAGCAAAAGATCGATCACACCTTGAGGTACCATACAAAACTCTACCTACATGATCAATTCGATTTTTTATATTAAAAAGGTTAGATCATTAAGAACTCTCTTTCGTATAACAATTTTCCTTTGAATCGATTTATTTTTGTTTGTTAATTTTGGTTTGACAAATAATGAATCAGTTTTGACCATTGGTTTTGATTAATCGTGACATGTGTTGACCTTATTGAAAATACGAATCTTGATTTTACTTATAATGTGTTACGTTATCAAAGACATATTTCTGCATGTTTTTCCGTAGCTTACAATTCATAATCTTGAATTTATATGGGCTTATCAATATAGTCGCTTTGATTAATCGGTTTAGTATCTTTGATTCGTCATGATATTTTTACCTTGCTTTATTAATCGGTCATGATTTATTGCTTTTCGTTCTAACCTGTTTGAGCAATCGGTCTTAAAGCATAGAAACTGTTTAAATGATCAACAATATTATTCGTTTTCTTCTCGGTAATTAAAATCTAAGTCAAAGCATCAAGTCATCGTACGTAGTTTTAATCAGACTTAACAAAAGATTTGGTTTGGGAATTGTGATCCGCCGTTAAAAAAAATTCGTTTTGCTTTATCCTATTGTTGTGATGCGTAGTTCATTATTATTCAAATTTCGTTTATACCTTATTGCTCGAACAAACTACACATGTTTTCATCGTTGTACGTGGCATAGTTACATAAGCTTTTTAGTTATCAAATCATGCTTTACTTTCGTTTTCTTAAAGTTAAATATTATTGACATATTACTAAAGTTATGTTAGAGAATCTTTTAAAACATTTTTGCATATTTGGATTAATACGTTGTCGTTGATTCATGTTTACTATATCTACATACTTTATTACTTTATATGAGATATCTTCTCGTTCAAAAAAAAATAAAAAAACAAAAAAAAAGCCGGTTAAGACCCCTATTCTCAAAAAGTTGAATTTTAAAATCTCGCACAATAGTCGAGATCCTACTCTCTAAAAAGTCGAGTTTGCTCGCAAAATTTATTCAGAGTCTTCAAATCTCGACAATGGCCGAGACCCTACTCTCAAAGTCGAGTCTGAAAATCTTGCCGGGTCTTAAAATTCTGCTCGTAATAGCCGAGTCTTTAAACCTCGCACAATTCAAATCCGAGTCTAAATCTCGCCGAATCAAGTCAAATTCTCGTCGAGTCTAAATTCTCGTCGAGTCTAAAGTCTCGCTCGATCTAAACCGAGTCATAAAACCTCGCCGAGACAGAATTCTCGTTAATAATAGAGCCAAGTCTCAAACCCCACTTATGCGGAGACCTAGTTTCTCACAAATCTTAAAGTCAAAAATTAGATTTTCGCACAGAAAGCCGAGATCTAACTCTTGCAAATCTCAAAACCAAGACCTAGTTCTCGCAAAAAAAACCGAGATCTAACTCTCGCAACTCTCAAAACCGATACCGAGTTCCCACTAAAAAACCAAGATCTAATTCTCGCAACTCTCAAAACTGACACCAAGTCCTCGCAAATACGAGATCTAGTTCTCACATTTAGTCGAAACCAAGTTCTCGCAATACGAGATCTAATTCTCACATTTAGCCGATACCAAGTTCTCGCAATACGAAATCTAATTCTCACATTTAGCCGAGACCAAGTTCTCGCAATACGAGATCTAGACCAAGTTCTCGCAATACGAGATCTAATTCTCACATCTAGCCGAGACCAACACACACATTTGGTTATTCAATAAACACAACTTTTATTCTCTTGTTTTTGTCTCCTTAATAAGAATTCTTACCTATTTTCGTTTACAAATAATTAGAATTAGGGTTTAGCACCATATTATACTAAATCCGGTTTGAATAATTAGTATCTACTTATTTCTAAACTTTGCAGTTTAACCTATTTATTCTATTTTAAAAAAAAAAATCTATTTTTTGGAGTTTAATTCGCCATATGAGACTTTTGTGTTGTTAATTTATGAACTTTTTATTGTTGTGAATCAAGTATGTGTCTAATCTTCATATTTTTAGAGTTTAGTTTTGTGTCATGCTAATGTTTCTCATACCTTGGTTTAAAATATTATCATTAATAATATTTAAAATTTAACTATTATTTAGAATTTTAATTAATATTTATAATATTTACAAATTTAATTAATGTTTAAATCTTAGTAATTATTTAGATAATAATGATCATTTATAATATTTGAAATTTAGTTATTATTTAGATTTAATAATTATTATAATAGTTAATAATTATTTATATCATTTATAAAAATTTAAAGAACTGTTTTGTAAAAAAGAAGTTCACGTCTAAAATAGAGGAAAAAATAGTAGTCCCCTAAATATAGAGGAAAAAATTAGCATTCACTATTTTAGAGGCAAAAATAGAGGTGTGTTGGAGAGAATTTTACTCTAAAATAGCATATAGAGGCAAATATAGAGGTGAGTTGGAAATGCTTTTAGATGTGCAACTCAACAAGATATTATATAAGGAAATTATAGTAACCATTATAAATACCAAAACTAATTAAGTATCCAGCATTTAGTTTTTGAAGTTAGGTAAATGATAGTAGGGCCATGTGTGGAGAAGACCAAAGTTACCGCTGCAAAAATATATTTGATTTCGCAAATGAAATCTTAATGGTCCACCTTATGTCTCTGGTGATTCTTAGATGTTTAAAATGGTAGAGTTACTGCATCCTGAGAAGTTGGTTGCGCCCCCTGAGAATTGGATTTGAGATAATAGACCTAACTAGAGAGTTTTTCGTCTGTATGATTGTTCAGGATCCTTCAAATTGTTATTGGATTTGCAAATCCTTCAGGATCTGAAATTAAATTTGATAATGGCGGATTTGATTTGTAGATTATTACAGATTATAACTCTTGGGTTGGATCTCTTCATTGTTTATTACGGATTATATCTCTTAATGTATTTTATTTTATAGATTCGCTGCAAATTTGTAAATTTTAAATGACAGCCATAGCTGAATTGCAGATAAGCTTTAAACACCTTTGAAGAAGATGAAGATGATATGATCACTAACTATGATGATAACAACAAATAAAAGTTTTGCAATAATTATGTTTGTAAGAATGCAAAATAAATATGAATTGAGTAACAAATTTATTTGAAGGCAATTAACTTGTTTGCATATACCATTCCATACAAATTCAAGGACCTTGGTGTTAAAGAACACTGATTCAAAACGTAATACAGAGAACATAGATATACACATTCAATACCCCAAAACACTTACTCATGCCCATTTATATACATTGATTTCATCATTGTTTATTAGGGATTCTAATTCTAAATTTTTTTTATTTTGTAGATTCGTTATAATTCTGTAAATTATCAGTATAAGTATGCAGAAGGAAGATATAACGGGTAAAACAATTATTTACAGTCAAATTATTCATTTGCATTAGAAACAAAGTGACAAAACTTGCTGCTTAAGAACCCCAGATTCTAAACGAAGTACACTGAACAGAAAAAAAAACACAATTAGAATGCCAAATCAGGTTAGGAAGGCCAATTATATAGTAGGTAGGGAATCACGAATCTACGAAAATCATATGAATGTATATGTTAGGGAATGAAGGCTAGTTATACACAATACGCCAAAGCAGGAAATGAAACCCAGTTATACAGTAGGTAGGGAATCGTGAATCTTCAAAAAGCAGGTGTTAAATTATTTGGTAGATGCAAACGTATATGTTAGCTGTAAAAGTATATGTTTGCTTCAAAATTATGTGAAAAAGATGTCTGGATAAAAGTGGACAAGAATTTGCAAAATGAGACACGCTTACACAGTATATGGCATAGCACGTAAGTTATACACAATCAATACGCCAAAGCAGGTAATGAAGGCTAATTATACAGTAGGTAGGGAACCGCGAATCTACGGTAATCATGTGAATGTATATGTTAAATAATGAGTGCTAGTTATACACAATCAATACGCCAAAACGAGATAATGAAGGCCAGTTATACAGTAGGAAGGGAATCGCGAATCTTTGAAAAGCATGTGTTAAATTATTTGTTAGATTCAAACATGTAGGTTACCTGTAAACGTATATGTTAGCTGCAAACTATGTGAAAAAGATGTCTGGATAGAACTGGACAAGTATTTTCAAAATGAAATACGCTTACACAGTACAGAACATATAAATAAGCATAATAGTGGATTGTCATAGGTTGTTTTTTCACAAACACAGAGAACAAATATCGTGCAGTGGTACTCAAGCTTGTCCATCTCTTCGCACCTTCCTAAATCATTTGCATCATGTGATCGACCTTCTCTTCGGTTTCTTCATCGAACTAAATTAGGTCTTCTTCTTCTTCATGACAACACATTTCGGTTATAATGCAAACCAAATAGGTGGGTGCATAACATAGAAATAATTGCAAAATATCATGAAAAGTACTCCAGAGGGGCCCCCATAGGTATTAACTTTCTAGAATGAGTAATGAGGGGATTGATAAATGTGCAAATAAGTAAGATAAATGCATAACAAGTTGGAGGCAATCGATAAAGTTATCTGCAAACAAATGGTGGAAGTGAACTTACGGTGTCGATGGGATCCTGAGGGCCTCGAGAGGACGAGTTAGAGGAAGTGGCCTGGTGGGAACACCATTGGTCACAAAGGTGCAAAATAAATAAGAAAATGCAAAAACTTTGTGGAGATGCAAAATACAAAGTTAACTGCAAGCGCAATTAGATAAAGAATTCAGTGGTTTTAAAACAAAGTTGGAAAGCTTGCGTTATGTAAGAATAGACACAATCGAATACCACCAAAACACGCAGATATCTAACCAGGGTGAGAGCACAAAATCTGAAAAGTGGAAGGCAAAAAAGCCCCAATTTTATCAGATACACGGTGAAAATCAAACTCACACACCTAATTTCATATTCTATGTATAGATAAAAGGAGGTTATGCACCACATGCGTCTAAGTTAACAATATATTTAACCATAAATTAATTAGTTTACGGGAACAAGAATATTTTGAATATAACTTTAAACATTGCCTTGCACTCCATGTCAATTTGTAAAATAGAATCAAACGATGGTTATGCCAATTACACAGTTCAAATCATAACAAAAACTCAACAGGCTTAAACACACAACAATCATACTTTAAGATCCATAAAATCTACTCACTGACATGAATCCAAAACACGAATAAAAGTTTTGCGGTAATTAAGTATATAACTATGCAAAAAAAATGTATCTGGTAACTAATTTATTTGAAGTCAACTGATTTGTTTGCATATATCATTAGAAATAAGTTGAAGAATTTGGTGCTAAAAATTACCGACGAATAACACCAAAACTCATACCACATCCAGAAATCAAACAAAATCAGATTCTAAAACTCACCAACGATGAACATCAAAAGCCATACCACACCCTCAATATCAAATGAAATCATATTCAAAAACTCACCAACAAAAAATATTAAAAGCCAGACCAATAAATTTGATTAGCTTTATCACATAGAATGATCCAATCTTGAAGCCACTTAAATCTAATGATCTAATCGTGAAATCCAATTACAAATATCTAATTTCCTAAGATTTAAAGATAGTTGATATGAGCTGATTTTTTTTTGTGAAAAAAATAAGATATATTAAAAGAGAAGAGAATTTAATTGTAAAAGTTGTATGAGAAAAATAGAGAGGAAGAAGATAGAAAACCATGAGAGAAAGAGATAAGAGCTGAGAGAAACTAGGAGGAAGAAGATGACATTCTAGATTTTTGTCGTTAGCAAATAAAAACACAAAATTGATTCTGCGGATCAAATATTCATATTTTCTTATAAGTAAATAGAGAGAAAAGGGTCCAAATGTTTGGAACAATCTCCTATAAATTTAAGATACACCTAAGAACTAAATACTAAAACTTATCATGATAATTACCTAATTTTTCCTATTATATATTTGGCAAGAACGCGTATTTTTGACTAGTATTGTTTTGAACCAGGATTAACAAGAGACAATTGTGATTTGTTGAATATTTTTCATTAAAGTCTATTTCATAATTAAAATTTTTAATCTTATTATGCACTTGCAGGGTTGAATTCCAATAGAGAAAAAACAATAAAAATAGATATTTCACCATTTAACAAAAACATATTATCCTATAATATTTTATTTTATAGATGATTATTCGTATTTTAGACTTACATAGCACAATTGTGATTAAAATATGATAACCTTAAAATATATGATTGAGAGAAAGTATGCAGAAATGTATTATGGTATTCGATAAGCTACCATTTAGAATTATTGTTTGGACAATGTTGAACAAACCAAACAAACTATTGTTCTTTTCCGCCGCTAAACATCATTTATCACCTGATTCTTTTTAAACTTAAGCAGTGGTACAAATTTGGAATAAATAATGCTCTAAGATTCCTTTTATTGAAAGATCATAATAAAGAATCGATAAATAATTGATTCTGAAATCATTCAAAACACATAATCGAATCATGTAATCATTGTCGTAGCCATTGAGTAGCATCATGACCGAAGGACGTTTGATTAGTCACTAATACTGTACATTATATAAATCACGTCACTTTTAAATTTCAAAAAGTGCGGTATATCTACTTAATAAATTGGAGGTCTCTTATTTTTCGAACCTTAATTTGTAAACAATTACAAAACAAACTTTTAAATTTTACTGTTTAACTCCTAAATTTTAAATTTAATCTGAAACGCCAAATCAAACACACGATCTCAAATTTCATTCTATTCAACCACGTTTTGTTGAATTTCGAAACCCACATTGCTAGCAGTTACATCCGCTCTCTTCTTCTTTTCTCTTTCGCTCTCCACTTTTGTTTGATGGTTTTATAGGATTTGATTTGTTGATAACTCTTTTGTGAGTAATCTGAATCCGATATGTTTCATTGGTATTCTCAAATTCTCTCTTCTTCTGTTGGNGGTATTCTCAAATTCTCTCTTCTTCTGTTGGGCTTTTGTCTCACCGTGTCAATTATACATAACTCATCAGTGACGATGGTGACGCATAGTCAAGATGACGAAAAGCAGAATCATCATTTTGATGATGATGATGACAATGACAAAAATCTAATTTCACCTTTCGTTGCCTTCCTGCGAAGAAAAGCATATCGGAAATTGATCCCGATTTGGTCTAAGGTAATCTGAATTCTCATTTTGATCTTAGCAGTGTTATTCAATTGAATATTTTAAAGGATTTGAAATAAAATGGATTTTGATGAGTTTGTGGGATTTTAAAATACAGACCTAATGAATTTAGTGGGATTTAAGAATGAGATTTGATCGTATTCCAAAATCATCAAAATAACAATAATCGTCAAAATGAAAAAATATTGGATGGATTTGGAATTCCTTTGGATTGATCTGAAACGCCTTTCTTTCTTGTTTTAAGTGAACATTGATTTTCTATAGGAAGATGCCTGATGTTTTATTGTACTCAATTGTTGTAGTTGTTAATCAGTATCATTTCATTTTTGTTAATTTTGTCTGGTGAATATAGGTTTTGAAATGGCGACAGTTCCAAGACAATTGATCTGGTAGATTGTTAGGAACAACAACTGTGTCTTGGTGAAACAGTTCGGGAGAGGAAATTCCAAGGTTCAATTCAGTAAGGAGAGCAACAATCTCCCCAACGATCACTCCTACAAGCCCTCTGGTAAATTTACACAGTGACAATGATTGTTGTTTATGAGCAAAATGAGTTTTTAGCCAACTGAAAAATAAGAAAACAATTTATATCTCTGGTTGATTAATTAAATTGGATTGGGAATTACAGTAGTTAAGAAACTTAGATGTTACTGTGCTTTGGAATGTATGAACGTGGTTGAGTTCTTGAAAATACAATGAATATATATGGATTAAAGTGGCTGCTTGAGGTTGGCTTCAATGCCTATTTCTATTATGTATGTGTCTGGATTCTCGAATATCAAATCATGTGATGGTTATCTGTTGATCGAATGTTAACTAGGAAATATTGTTACTTTATGTTTCTCTCCAGCTAAATGAGATCTGTTAAAGAAATTTTAATGTTATGGTTATATGAATATATACTACATTTGTCAGCTTGTGTGTAGCTAAAGCACTATGTCTATAGTGGGTGTCTTAGTTTTTAGTCTACGTATATAAGAAACTCCATGAATTCTTGATACACTGTCTGTGTAACTTTGTTCGAGTAGGAAGGTAAGATTAAAAAAAAAGAAAGATCACAAATTGTGAGAGAGTGAAGATTCAGGGACTCGAAACCAGAGTTGTTTTCGGTAGAGTAATTGTAATAAATGTCAAAAACAAAAGCTGGTTGGATCCAGGGAAGAACAGAAGGAATATGAAATCTATGAGCCACTCCTTATGACCGGAGTCTAAACGTTATCGTTCTATATACAGTGAACCAATATATGGGTCGTACCTCTGAAACTCTCTGGGCCAAGAAATGGGTTGTACGCAGCATTTATTAAAGAAGTCTCTAGGTGAAATAGAGTCTCTTTAGTTCTCCACCTGTCGTTCATGGGCCTGAATCATGTCTGCATTAATTTCTCCGGCGACTTTGAACAACGATTCTCGTTCTCAGAAGAATCAATCCTTAGAAGACTCTCCAAAACCCTCATATAGTGGACTGGAAATGGGAATAGAGATAATTGGTCAAATTGAGAGAATTAATGGTAATCACCGATCTCACTGAAGATTGGAGAGCTCGGGAAGATTGGGTCACTAAGAATGGACTCCCCAACCTCCACGTCTTTGCTACCCATTTCAAAAATTCTAGAGTTTACGTATAATCCATCGATTTGAACCCTGTCTTATCCTGGAAAAGTAGTTTTTTTGTTTGTGTCTTTGTGTTGCTTTCATTAGAATCTTTCATCTTTTGGAGAACATATTTTCATTTTTTGATCTGCAAAACCAGTGAACTTTTGTAATAACTCTTTCGAAGAGATTACTTGATCATCTTCCTCCGTGTGAATGGTTGCATAAGTTTTTCCCATATCTTTGAGCAATCTAAGAAACTGGGGATCCGTTGGTGTTTCTCTCAAGTCCAGATACACTTCTTCTGCAGTTACACCGCTTGCAAACATCATCTTCATCATCATATTCTGAATAGTTGAAAGATTCAATAACTGATTATGTGTCATTGCTGATGAAAGTGAATTCAGGATTTTGAGCTTATCAGAGTAAGACTACAGTATAACCATGTTGCACAAAGAAAAGAGTGACATGAAAATAAAGAAGTCATTCAAATTCATTCCTGTAGAGAGATGTGAAGGGGTCAAAATAGGGATGCCCATGATCATAGATCCAAATCCCTTTTCTCAAATTTATATACATTCACGAAAATACAATTGGTCACCTACAAGTTTTATTTGTTCATGTTTGGTTCTCAAAAAGATAGCTGCATCTTCTGGTATTAAGTTTCTTATTAATATTTCATTTTTTTGACTCGAATGTTTTTTGACAAGAGTGACATATCACGCAAATTAATAAAACGAGATGAACCAGGGGAGAGAAAGATGGCTTGTGGAATTGAGATAAATTATGTGTGCAACTGTGTTGGCAGCAAGATTACGCTGACAGATAGCTTCAAAATCATCACATATTTCTTTTATGTCTTCTATTGACTCTTCAGT
>OVAX01004934.1:0-10815 GCA_900406405.1 Lepidium africanum
TCTCTCTCTCTCTCTCTCTCTCTCTCTCTCTCTCTCTCTCTCTCTCTCTCTCTCTCTCTATATATATATATATATATATATCTTCATATATATATATATATATATGTTGAAAAACTATTGTTTTTATTCAAACGAATATACAAAAAAATAATGTTTTGTGTGTTTATCTTGTTTCTAAAGGTTTCAGAATCGCTCGAGACATTAGAAAACAATTTCTTTCGTTAAATTCACCTCTTCAAGTTAATACGTAAGGAAAAAATAGTATTTCGTATCAAGTTTTTTTTTAAAAAAAATTTGTTAAACTTGTAAAAATATTTTTCATGCTTACAAGAGTTTCGAACATTTTGCTACAAAATTGAATTAGAAAACCTAAAGTTACAAGAGCTGCAAAACCAAAACAAAAGAAAGAAAAAGAAGTTCGTGGATCACTCTACAAGCTTATAGAGGTAAATGTATCAGAATTTTTATTTTTATGTTAATATATATATATAATTAATATATACTAATTAATGTGTATGTATGATAAAATTGCAAAAATATTTTTTTTATAGCAAGATTTACATTTACGAAAATGTCGTGAGGAACAAATGAAGCAAATGCCTTTTGCAATTGTGAATAATCGATGCAATATGTTGGAGACACCATCTGTAAAGGTAATTAAGTATAATTTCATATGTATATATAGTCAACATATTAACTTTGATTCATTATTTACTTATGTTTTAGTTTTATATAGAAGATTTTTGTTGAGTAAGCTAAACTAGACTTGTCGTTTAGTGTTTTGACAGAAGTTATTAACTCCGTTAACATAAGATGATAGTTCTGCTAAATTATTATCACCAAGTTTCATAAATGGAAATTAGCGAAGTTTATATGTTAAATCGTTTTAGGACGAGCGTAACTTGGCTTAGTCAATGAAATTTTACGGTTCGAAAGTAAAATCAACTAAAGTAGAATGTTCAAAGTGGTTACGTAAAGGTTGAATGTCTTTTTACCTATTTTGTAATGTGGGAGTTAAACTAACAATTTTCCCAATTTCCATATCAGGCAAATGATTCACAACAATCATCTATCATCGTTCCACAAACTACCACTTCTATTGAAATCTTTTGCAACAATGATACTGCTTGTGTTTCATTGAATGATTGTACTCAAAACACAAGCAATACATCTTCATTGTACGAGTCAACAATATATGGACCTCAAGTTGATTTAGAGTTTTGTGACTATCAAAACAACTATATGGCTCAAGGTATTATCGATCCACAAATGAGTGTGGAGCCAAAATCTATGTTTGACTCATCTTCTATCACACGTCAGCAGCACCTTCAGCTCAACAATGATACTCTCCATCAGGTAATGATATATTTAGATAATTTAAAGTTTATACATAAATAATTATTTAAATACATTATATATATTTCGAGTATTTCCAATATCGAATTTTGGTTCAATTTGGGATATTCTCGAGTACCCTAACACTCATGATTTTGGACCCATCTGATTATTTTATCGATGGGTCTTGTTTAGTTTCTATGCCTATATTAACCATATTTGACATCTTGAACATATTTGTAGAAAATAATAAGTTTGTGATGATTGTATTTTTTTTTCTTCTCTAGGTCACTTTAGAGAACTCAATTCCTATGGCAACAGAATCAATACCAGGCTATGTTCCCTATAGCACCTACAGTTCATATCCTCAATACAATACTCTTCAAGTGTTGAAAGCCCAACTCGATTCATTTGAGAACTCAAACACTAGCAGAACTCAAGAAACACTTAACTTATCATCTTCTGTTACAACAGATGAGGTAGATCTAGTGGATAAGTATATTGACTGGGCTAAAGTTGAAGAATTAAATTTTGAGTTTGATCCAGTTGAAGTCCTTGAAGCTTTAGGTTTTGGAGTAAATCCTTAATTCTAGACATGTAATACGTAGAAGATAATATTATATTATGTAGAAAGTAATAGTTTTGTATAAGAGACTCTTAGACATTGATGATTAGAAGAGAAAAAAACATTATATATAGATTTATTAGACAATTGATGAATTAGAAAAGAAAACATTGTAAATTTAAGGAAGAAACAAACCTTGTTTTATATATAGTTTTAAACTGAATGAAATTCTGACATAATGAACTATATACAATCAACTTGAAAACTATGAAATCTTATAAGAATCTTAATTAGTTCATATAATTAACAATGAAAGACATTTGGAAGCTATCTAAATATATTTTATCGATCATATTGTCTGCAAAGAAATATTTGTCTTAAATATTAGATATTTGGTTGCATCATAATTTTAGATAATATATGTTTTTTTGATGCAAGGTTGGTTTAATTCAGACGTCGGCAACTTTTTATTTCTCTAATCCAGTGAGCTAATTCTAACAAAAATATACATATTTTCAAATAATATGATTGGAGGAAATAGCAAAAAACAATTAACACGTGGACTCACTAAAACCAGTAGTTAAGACTGGGCCCACAGTTAAGATCTTTTCCAAAGTCTAATCAATCTACGCCTCTCAATCTGCCACGTCAAACGATCCCAACCGTTCAATACAACGCGCCAAACATTTACAGATAAATCACGCTGGTATAAATTGACCATTTTACCCTTATTGGTCATCATCTTTATCCATTTACCCGTCTTTATCATCTCGGAGGTAGGGTTTGTTTCTTCTTCCGGCAACTCAATTTCTCAGGTCAAACTTGCTTCTGAATCGAAGAAAGTTCCTTCGCCGAGACGTCGATGTCGACGATTTCGATTCATCGGAATGAGCTGCTTCGAATCACGCACGGTCGGAGTTCTCGAATTTACCGGCAGAGATTTCGGAGAACTATACCTCTGTGGAGGATGACGATCAGTTCAAATTCTTCTGATTCGTCTAAGAAAGAAGAACTATCTGTGAAGATATCAAACTCTCGTACGATGATTCCTCAAGTTGATCAAGTAAGACCTGATGGTTTGAGATTCGACCGATTGCAGCCTACGGAGCCAGAGTTTGGTCAAGAAGATAGATTAGAATTTGGAAAATTCGTAGCAAGAGATGCGATTCTCGACGAAGAATTTTGGGTAAAACAGTCAATTCTAGATATTAAGCCAATTAAGTTTTTACTATGAGATTGATATTTTCTTTGTGTTGGTTCGAGTTTGTGATCAGACTGCAGCTTGGTTACGTGCAGAAAGTCATTGGGAAGATCAAGCTTGTGAAAGGTTAGTTAACAAATTATCTTTCGAGTAATGCCTTTGTTGATGTTGTGAGATATAGTTATCTTGTAAGCAAACACAGAGCCTGTTTTGTTCTTCTTAAGATAATGTTTTAAGGAAGATATAGCTGTATTGACTATAGTGGTTTTCAGAGCCTGAGTTTTAGGATGTTGGATCCAATTGAGCATTTGTGTAGGAAGTATTGAATAGTTTTTGATTAGCTCAGATTGATTGGTGATGTTGGGAACGCCTGATTGAAACTGTCCTTTATAAACACAGATATGTTGATAACTACAAAAGGAAATTTGCAGAGCAGGTAGAAGCTAATATCAATTTTTCAGTTATTTTCTTTTCTAAACAGGATGAAACTTTCTTTAATGTACAATATTCCCAAATTGCTATTTTCAACGTTTCAGGAGTTCAATGCCATAAAAAGAAGATGCAAAGGGATGCAAGGACAGAAATGTTCCTGTATCGTTGCGGTAAATGATATTTTCGTCTTTTCTAGTGAAAAGTGAAACTGATTGAAAGGTTGAGACAATGGATTTATCAGCTTTTGTTGTTGCATTCATCAGGTAAAGAAAGAGGAGAAGCACATTAAGCGGTCAGTAATCAAAAGTGTGGTTGGGACACTTGATCTAAGCATTCGGTTTTTCTTGCAGGGAGAGACCTTTCCTGGGGTATATTTCTGTCATTTGGAATTCAATATTTTGCCATGGCTGTACCAAAAGCCTCCTAATAAGTTACAGTATTTGCAGGAAAAGGTAAAGTCTCAATTGTTCTGCAGCATTAACCGGGAAGGATCAAATAGGTATGGTTATATAGCTAATCTATGTGTTGCGAAATCAGCACGTCGCCAGGGTATTGCTTGCAACATGTTACGTTTCGCTGTCGAATCAGCAAGATTGAGTGGTAATAATGTTAAAACGGAAAAGAAAAGGACCGTGTTTGTGATGATTGTATCTATAAGCTGTAAAATAAGTTGAACATTTTGAGGAAAGGATCTTAACCATATGTGGACGTATATTGGTTGCAGGAGTTGAACAAGTATATGTTCATGTACATAGAAGCAATTCAATTGCTCAGGAACTATACCAGAAGACCGGTTTCGAGGTAAAAACCTCAAAATTATTACTCTGAAATATTGAGTACCCAGACCTTACAAAAATGTTTTGTTATTGGACCAGATTGTTGAAACAGGACAATTTAACTCATCAGATGATACATACCTGCTCCAGTACACAAGATAGATAACTCACGATAAACTATATTGGTTCTCTCTCTGCTCTCTATTTTTTTTTTTGTTTTGGAGAATGGGAGTGAAGAATGAAGACGCTGAAGATTAATTGATGGCTACATCTCGTGGCTCACTTGTTAATTTGTTGTCATGTAATGTATTAAGTTGTTTACGATTGTGTGTGAATTAATGATTCGAAACCAAACCGAAAGCACTGATTCAAACCAAACAAAATTTGGTTTGGTTTCTACATTTGAACACAAACACATTCGATTCGAACCCAAAAACACGATTTAAACTTTGTTTTGTCTGTCGTCGATTAATAAAAAGGAGGAATACATAGTTAAGGATTAAATCCTGTAAACAAATTCCTAAAGCCAAAAGATTTTGACATAAGAAAATGATAGAAAATAAGATCTTATAATAAACTAACAGAAAAACATCGCAAATCAAAAAACGAATACTCCATATATAGCAACGAGGTAGTGTAGACGAATTTTCCTAAAATAAATATGATGTACCTCACACAATAGAACAAAATTTGTGCACTGGTAGAATTGTCTCACAATACATACCAAAAAGGACAAAGTCGGTATCATTGGCCCGACAGGAACAAGTAAACTGGGAAAATGCTTAATCAAGAGCCAACAAAAGACCACACCTCAAATAAAACCTTGTAGTGATAAGGAGCAAACGATTGCAGACCAGTATATACCACTAGATTTTAGAATTATTTTCTAATAGCAAATGATTTGTTCTTTTATACAAATCATTTCTAAAATCACCGGTTCAATACAACTCCAACCAAAAGAGAAACCCAAAACATTTCTGGACAATTAGTAATATTCATCTGCCTTCTCCAAAAACAAACAAAGCAGAGGGAGGAGTCAAACTTTCCTTCAGTTATCAGCAAGGCTCTTTGTAAGGTGCCCCAAGAAGGGAACCATCTTCAAACCTAAGATCTTAACATTCGGGTTTGAGTGACCTTGAACAAAAACATCTGTAATCTGCAAAAGAGAAAGATTTATATAGGATCAGTCATTTGGATTCATTACGAAGAAGACAAGGGATCTTGTGGTTTTAATTTATTTACCTGAGTGCATCCAAAAACCTTCAATACTTTTAAAGATGAACATTTATCGACAATGTTGCCCAATAGATCATCCGACATATCTCGGCACCAAGACAAATCCAAAATTTGCAGCTTTCCTGAATCTTTACCAAGTGCTAGGGCTGTGTTGCGGCCAACCTGAACAATAAACGAATGTGTTACGGTATGACTTAAGCATTACTCTGTGGATTGGTGGCATAATGGGATAATGAACTGCTCACATTCTTAACGTTGTTTAGTGATAGCTCCTTCAGTGAACCGCCTGCTGTTTCTATAAATGCAGCTACAGCTTCATCACTAAAGAGAGACATAAAACACGTTTGTTAGCTTCACACAGGTCACAATAACATGACTATTTGTATTGCTTAAAATCTAGGAAACAGATAATGCCAACAAAATCAAACATAGTGGCAGAGTCATTTAACGAAGTACCACCATAAGTTCATGAAAATGAAAGAATCATAGATCATGTTCTTATATATAACAAGCAGTGTTACCATATATAAGGCAACTCTGTACCTGTATAAAATAAACATTTGTATGAATACAGATGGGTATGAGACTTGCCTGAAAGAGTTGCGACAAAAAATCAATTTCTCCAAACCTTGACAGCCATTTGCAAGGTAACCCAGAGAAGAATCTGTCAGCTTGCACACGTTAGCCAGGTCAAGCACGCTTAAATTGGGACAGTTTTCAGAAATGGCTTTTACACAAGAATCAGTTAATTTCCTGCACCAAATTCACAGAAGCAATTAAGTAAAAACTCAATAACGAGTGACCAAATCAAAGGGGGAGAGATTCAGGAGGCATACCCAGAGTTTGTCAAAATTAGCTGCTTCAGGTTTTTTCCTCTAGCCGTAACAAACTCCCTCAAGAACCGACCCCTGACCGAAGGAATATTCGCAAGCGACAATACTTCCAACTTCTTAAACTTCTTTAATGCAGACAGAATAAGCTTCAGATCAATGTTTTGGCACTCGTTAATATACAGTTCCCTTAACACTGAACCCAATGAATCAGATAACATATCAATGCTAGATGAAGTTAGAAGAGAGCATTGGCTGAGATTAATAGATGTAATCGCAGGCGCAGCAGAAACTAGAGCTCGTAGCCCAACATCAGAAAGCCGGCATGCACCACTTAAAGATAAAGAAGATAACACTGGCAAGTGATTTGGTGACTTAGCTAAGGTGCAATCTAATACATAGTCTGGCATACAACGACCACACTGGTCAAGTTGAAGAACCTGTTTCAAAACAAAGGCAGATGTGGACTTTAGTTACGATGTACAACGTTATAAAATCCTACAGACAAAGGCTTTTTCTAAAGAGTAGTCATGTTTATTACGGGATAATTACAATTATTTCTTTCAGTATCATTGTATCCAAGAATGAACAGCTAGCCTCACATACGGCTCAAATTCAATCTACGTCAACTAACTACATGTATAAACAGGGAAGTGAACATGTTGTCTTAGAGGAGAAAAACATTCAGTTAAACTGGATATAAGATACTGTTTAAAATAACTTTAAGAGAAAGATACCATCAAGTTGCTGGTGTCACAGCTCTTAAAGCATTCAGTGAACTCTTCTTCGGTTAGCCAAGAGCAATCAGGCACACAAATTTCTGTTGGAGATTCACGGACAAGAAGTTCAAGAAAGTGTACGTTCATTCTCCTAGAATCGCAAAGCAAGTGACAAAGTTTAACCCTCAGTACGTCTGGAATATAGTCAAGCGAAGTAATGCCATCAGCATTTTTGACAAGAATCCGCAGGGATAGTTCTTGCAGAGATGGGGGCTTCCGAGAGGCAAAACTATATTTTCTTCTGGGAACCCAAATAGCTGGTGAAGATCTTTCTTTGTCGACGAAAGATCCTTGATTCATTTTCTCAAAGAAAGATCCTTGATTCATGTCCTCTGTTCGGTCCTTGATTATTTTCATGGCAGTAGAGAAGGGGCCAGGCCAATCTCCAACTTGTTGTTCACCCTCTCCATCTGACAACTCCTCTTCATCCTCTGTTTGGGCATCAAAATATGCAAATTTGAAAGCATTTCTCTTTGCAATGTCACGAAAATGCTGAGTTTTTGAAGCATTTAAAAATTCAATCCTATCATCAATCTGTGGCTGTACTGCATTTACCGGCGCAGACACTTCTGTTGCGGAGGGATCAGGGAGGTTGCCATTGTTGACTGAATTCTCGATATTCATTTCTTCTTCATCAACTTGCACGATCTCAATCGTGATTGGAGAAGGGACATTCTCTACCTGAATTCCCTTGCCCTTCTCCTCCCTAGTATATTTTCTTCTACCCATAGAGCTACGTGGATTCTCATAATTCTCACCACAAACCACCTGCACATCATCTTCTCCACTAGAAACTTCCACTATCCCCTTTCCTTTATTCTTGATCTCAATTTCTACTGGTACAACTTGAGGACAATTCTCCATTAACGACTCACTTAACATGCAATTAACACTACTACCTTCCATCACTAATTTTGGTTCATTCAAATCAATCATTTCTCCAGACTGTTTGATATCTCCATTAAGCATTTGATAATCTAACTCATCCTCAGATTCCTTTCTCACCATTTTTTCTTCAACCAAATCCTTCTTGCGTTTACTCCCACTCCCTGATTCCATTTCCTTGGCACTATCAAGATTCACAACCTTCTTTCTCTTATTCCCACTACCCAATTCCAATTTCGTATATTCAATTCCCAATCTATCATCAACCCTCTTGGCAACTCTCTTCCCTGACCGCAAACTCAAAAACTTCTCATCCACATTCGACGAATCCTCACCACAAACTGAAACACTAACCATTTTTTCAGTCAATCCACTAACACATTCATCACCGTCTTCGCATTGTTGTGCAAGACGACGACTCCGCCTCGGGGTGGTATTTGTTGATCCGGGAACGATCTCATCTGGCGAAAGGAGAACACTAGGCTCTTGTGTACGAGCAGGAGTGGAGGGTTCGATGTCGGATTGTTCAAGAAGTGGCTTCGCTAGGATTTTGCGAGATCGAAGAATCGTCATAATTGAAATCAGAAAACAAAAATCTACAGGAAAATCAGGGTTTATTGGGGTTTAGGTGGAGAAGAGAAGATGAAGAGGAAACGTAGGTTTGGATTTTTTAGGGTTTGTAGCCGATTTTCGCGCCAACCGATGCAATAGGTGTTTTCCTCTTTACTGAGCTTCTCTCACACGAACAATTGTAATTTATATATACTGCAAAAATCTGAAAAAAATATGATCAGAAAATCTATTGGGCTTTTAACATAAATGTCTGGGCTTACTGGAACCCAAATAAGCTATTTATAGCTCCTTACCATTTTAGTTCATCACAGTTGACCAAACCATTGTGAAGGCAAACATAGTCAACGTTCGAACTTTGCCTTACTCAAACAATATTTTGTTTTATCTTTTATTTTTTTCATTGTAATAATATATAGTATCTCATATCAAATTGTATATTTATACTTTAGTTTGGGTGAGGATTCTCATTTTGATTCACTCGAAGACAAAGAGTTTAACTTACATTTATTCCAATACAGATTACGCGAATTAAAAATAAATAATATAGGATCCACAACATCAGAACATTTTAATATTATATTATAATTTTGGAGAAATGATTATAAACCAATAATTTGTATCAATTTTAATCTATAAGATAATTTTAAAATTTCCATTCAAAGTAAAGTAATGGGTAATCAA
The DNA here is from genome assembly GCA_900406405.1 of Lepidium africanum. Taxonomy (NCBI): domain Eukaryota; kingdom Viridiplantae; phylum Streptophyta; class Magnoliopsida; order Brassicales; family Brassicaceae; genus Lepidium; species Lepidium africanum. The sequence goes on from OVAX01004934.1 coordinate 9,294, forward strand.
ACATATGTATTGATTTTTTGGGTTCAAATTACACAATTGCATTACTTATATGATGTATTGTGAATTGGAATTTGTCATATCACAAATATATTTGAAAGAGTCCATACATTAGTTATACTTGACTTTCATATGATTATATATTGGAACTATTGATATATAAGAAGAACGAAAAATACTGTTTGAAGACTAAAATCTTATCTACTTTGAGTATGCCAACCATATATAAACGTTTCACTGTGATCTGTATTTGTAAGATAAATTCCATCTTCAAAAACATTATAAAGGTATATTTTACCATAGTCAAAGAAAAAAAGAGATCCTTCATCGTATGTTGTAAACATTATAGAATATTTAAAATTAACACTATGTATTAGTGTACACACAAAACGAATACCACCCAAAATATCATCTCCAACTTTAATAAAAATACACATATCCATGATACAATAATTGAATACCAAGATCATATTCCTCATAAACAATGAATTTTGAAAATATCATTATTCCTGCTTAAAGAGTTTATAATATGAATTTCATTTTTTGGAAACAATTTGATAGCATTGTTAGACCTACAACACAAAGCAATAAAAATTACCAAAAGAAAATGATGATTCATAATTTCGAAGAATGTGTATTGTGTATTGTGTAAGACCCATTCTTCGAAATTACAAACTTTACAAAATTTCTAAGACTTATTCACCCAAGATTCAAGAAGTTTATAAATATAAGCTTTTCTAATTAATGTGTTTGACATTTTAAAGATGAATTATGTAGACAACTTAAATGTATAACTTAATTAAAAAGAAAACCACTCTTACAAAGTTGAACTAAAACATTAGAAGAACATAGGATATAGAAAATCTTTTGGATGAATACTCTAGATGACTCTTCAAGCAAACATCAGAAGAACTCAACGATGATGCCATATGTTCACTTGTCCCAATATACAGTCGAGCCAAACTATGTGTTAGAATTTGCGAATTATATGTGTTTGAGATTTGGCGAAGATGAAGGATCGATTAAGGAAAAGAAGAAGATAAAGAAGTAGAAAGGATATAATCGAGTGTAAGAAGAATAGTATCATATTGAATAGAATGAGAGAATTGATTTACAAAGTGTCTTACAATATATATTGTGAATTAGAATTTGTCATATCACATATATAATTGAAGAAGTCAATACATTTAATATACTCGACTTTCATATTATTATATCTTGAAACTATTGACATCACGAAGAAAGAAAAATATTACTTGAGGACTAAGATTTTTATTAATCATATTACACGTTTAGTAGTATGCCAACCATACATAAACGCTTCACTGTGATTTTCATCTGTGAGATAGATCCCATCTTCAAGAGCATTATAGAGGTATAAGCAATCAAATCAAATGGAAAGAAATATATGATTTCAGAAATATTTTATAAGAAAAAAAATTAAAAATGATAGATGTTAAAAATTAGAGAGAAGGAAGAGAATAATAGAGAGAGAAAGATGTTTCCGATTTATGTTAAGGTGTGT
>OVAX01004935.1:0-10800 GCA_900406405.1 Lepidium africanum
GCCATAGTTGAGAATTATACCAAAGAACCAAGCTCTGATACCACTTGTTGTAAATCCAAGACTTCCAACTCAAAACTAATTAGCAATAAGTGTGGATTGACTATTAGATCATATATATTAGGTTAGAGTGACCCAAACTTCCAATGTGGGATATCTCACAATCTAACACGACCCCTCGAGATGATAAGTGGTACAATCTAACATCGTAAGCATCACAACAAACACATATCATCATGTATGCTTTGTAGGGGCCAAGATCTTGGTGGTATCATGATAAATTATAGGTTTTCAACTCAAAACTAATTGGCAATGAATTAATTAATCCTTAGATCATATATCTTATATATTAAAGCGGGAGACACTTTCATTTTGATCGTGTTATAAACTTTAGGATAAAATTAATTTATAGTTCATAACAACCCTTAAAAATAAGATTAATATAGGTTTTGTTAAAAACTTTTTAAAAAAATTTAAAATAATAAAATTTAATAGAAAGAACTCTAAAAAGTTAAAATTTCATTTAAAAAATATCGGGTACAAATTTGGTTCAGGTTCTGGTTTGGATTTGGTTTTCCGGGTATATAGATTTATGACACATTCTGGTATTTTGTCGGGTTTGAATATTTTTATATAAAAATTTAAAATTAATAGAAAATTCTAAAATGCTAAACTTAGATTCTTGATTTGGTTCCGCTCATATTCGAATTCGAGTTTTCGGGTACATAGATTTAAGATTCATTTAGGTATTTTGTCGGATTCGGTTCCTCTAACTCGGATTGATTTTGTTTTGGTTTTTGCCCTCTAAAACATTTTTAAAAAAAAATTCAAAAATATTAACACGGGTCTAACAAGCTAAATAAAAATAATTTTAAATAATCAAATCTCATGTTATGACGCAGGTATAATCCTAGTATTAGATCTAAATGGGAATGTACTTGATTTACTTATTTTTTTACAAAATACTATCTCTTATTATTTTATTGAGACTTATCTATAATATAATCATTTGTAACGTATCAATGATGTGCTTATCATTACATTACGATAGACTAAGTTGTACTTGACTTTTAGTATTCATATCGTAACCGAAGAACATGTGGTTAGTACAATTTATCAGAAAAAAATAAAAAAGATGTGTGATTAGTACGGCTTCCACAAAGCAACCTTGATTATCATAGATAAAGATATAATTAGTACTAATATTTCATGAAAATTAAAACTAGAAGCATATATAAATAAAATGGAATATAAATTAGGTCAATTGGGAAGAGAACATTAACATGGACCAGTTGGTGTTCTTGGCTGGAAAACAACATGATCGTGAGTAGGTCGCATACAACACTCTCCATCATTCTATTAAACTACTAATAATATAATCCTAATAACCGGCCCACAAGATCTTTATTTTATATTTATAAGTGAATTGGAGTGTTTAAGCATGAGAATATAACTATTAGATAATTAATCTTATCACATTTTCTGGTAAATCAACATTGAGATTAAGAAACGATCTAAGGGATAAGATTCAGACCTTAAACAATATATGTATATATACATCGATGTTACGACACTTTTACTTTACTTTTTATACAATCATTTTAGCAAAATATAGATACAATTGTCAAACGTACGTAAACATATCTTATCCTTTGTTTGCGTTTGACTTCTACATTTATGATTTACACAGATTGTCCAATGAAAACGATGAATGTGAAGTAGAAAAATGAAAAAAAAAAAAAATCTACTAAAATTTTAATATATTTGCCTCTAAATGTTATTTTATAATAAAATATTCTCTAATCCACCTCTATTTTTTACTTTAAAATAAAGAAATGCTATTTTAGGGGATAGCTATTAGTTTTTCTATTATAGAGGTGAACTTTTCATATACAAATCAGTCCTATAATTTCTATAAACAATATTATAATCAATAATAATATGATTTGACTCGAGTACACATAGACTCTCACACCACATACATTTTCATAGTCACTAATTAATGATTATCATTTCACTCTTATTTAATCACACCACAAACTTTTGCTATTCAATTATTCATAGGAGTAATAACAATGAGCATTTGTAAATCCAATACATGATACGTACTTACATATTCCAAGTATGTGAAACATTTTTTCAAGTCCAACAGCTTACGATTGAAAAAAGGCTATTAAGTAAAAATATGATTTATTGAGTTCCCATGCATCGGGAATACCTGGTCGTGGAGTGGAGTCCGACATTAAAATTTTGGGGGTTTTCTTTTTTTGATATCATGGATCGGAAAAGACTCATACCGTCATTGATTAAACTGTGCTCTGTAGGCCTTGGATTAGACGTAATGGCCCTGATTGATATGATTAGGTACTCTTTCTTGTCAACTGAAATTTATTAAAAGGAATCAAGTGTTCCAGGAAGAGGAACAAACAGTACATCAAAGGCAAAGAAAACAGTAAAATTCTCAAACTCGCTCATATCGAGATTCTTCGGTCATCATCCAGAACTGACTTCAGCCACGAGGGTTCCTCGGAGGCAAGGTATGAATGGTATCGTCCTTCTCGAACCACACTTCTAGCAATTAGCATTTCCGCCAGATTTGCTCCAAATGAAGAATGTCTAATAACACAAGAATTAAATAGAGAGTGATAGGCCTTCTATTGATTGAGCAAAGCTCTAAATATTGGCCAATCTTTTGGAGACTGTATAGCCTTTGATTAAATTCAGACTTTCGATCCAAATTTCCACATTACTTATGCGTAAATCCGCAAGACTCTTGGCTGTGGTCAAAAGGGCTTGGAACTCCGCAAACACTTTGGCCTGAGATTGTATAACCACATCACGCACATGAAGTAAAACCTTACTAGTATGATCCCTAAGAATCCAACCCATCCCACTGTAGCGACCAGCTCCACCCCACGAGACATTTAAATTACATTTTCAAAACATCTTGGCGAGGAGGAAACCACCTGGTTTCTCGCTGAGGCTGCCGCAGAATGGGGACTGCAGAGGCCTATTTCTTCACATTGAGGCTGTGCCAAAGTTCAGCTTCTTCAACTGCTTGAGCTATTAACACATCTGCATTCTGTGTTTTATTTTCGAAAACTTTACCATTCCTTTGTTTCCAGATTAACCATAGGAGCCAAGGAATTGCTCTTCAATACTTATTTTGATGGTCTTTGTTCTCCATCAAGCTGAAGATTTGATCCACATACGACTCAATTGTAAACACTCCCCCACTGCAAGAGCACCTGAAAGCACTCTCCAAAGGAAAAATTTGATCTTTGGGAGTGTTCTAATGCACCAAATTCTGGCCTTCAAGTTGAAACTAACTTGTTCCTGAGCTGAAACAGAACGAGTACGACATCTCAATTTTTCAGCAAGAATACATCCGCTTCGTACTGTATAATTGTCGTTGGCCGTGAAGGGCCAGACCCAGCTATCACTAAGTGATGATCCCACTATCTCATTAGTTATCTTTTCAACCTCTGCATCTGGAAATAATTGTCGAAGAATATCACAATTCCATGACCCTTCTGCAGAAACAATGAAGACACCCTTAACTGCAAGTCATTGATTGGCCCTTTGTTATGAGGATTTCGCGGTGATCCATCGAACAACCATTTATCTAACCACACATTTGTGTTAATTCCATTACCAATATCTCTTACCACCCCTTTCATAAGCAGTTCTCGACCATAGATCATGCTACGCCAAGCATATGATGGTCTAATACCTCTAACTGCATCAAAACTATCAACGTTTGGAAAATAACTCGCCTTATATGAACGACTCACTAGTGATTCCGGTTGAGATATGAGTTTCCAAGTCTGTTTCGCAAGCAGAGCACTGATTAAATTCACCTATGTCTTTAAAGCCAAGCCCACCTTCTCTCTTTGACTTACACAATTTATCCCATGAAACCCAATGCATTTTCTTCTTGTCTGCCTTGCTATTCCACCAAAAACTTGAGATGGCAGAAGTGAGTTTCTTGCATTGATGCTTTGTCAACTTGAAGCATGACATTGCATAAACTGGAAGAGCGAGAGCAACTGACTTAATCAAAATTTCCTTCCTTCCCAAAGAGAGTCTTCTCAAACCACCCGCCAAGACGAGACTGTAGATTGTCAGTAATAAAACTTAAAAGTTCTCTCTTAGAGCCACTCAGACATTCTGGTAATCCGAGATACTTTCCGGTACCTCCCTCCTGAGTAATTCCCATCAAAGCACCAATGAGATGCTTCATTATCGGGTCAATTTTATCCCCAAACATAATGGCAGACTTCTGAAAATTAATCTCTTGTCTTGATGCGTCTCCATACATCTTAAGGCACTTCAATACTTTAGTACACTCTCCAAAGGTAGCACGACACATAAAGATACTATCATTAGCAAACAACAATTGTTGTATCAAAGGACTGTCTTTGGTCAGCTTTATACTAGTAATCTTCTTTTCATTCTCTGCCTTCTTCATCACATGAATTAGTGCTTCGGCGCAAAGAATAGATAGAAATGGCGATAATGGGTCCCCCTATCTTAACCCCCTTTCTGGTTTAATAAATCCATGAGACTGACCATTGAGAAGAACGGAGTACGTCACAGACGTAATACATTCCATGATCCACTATATCCACAAGTCACAAAAACCGAGCTTCTTAAAGAGATCTTCCAGAAACCTTCATTCCACTCAATCATATACCTTTGACATATCCGTTTTGATAACCATAAAGTCCCTTGTACACCTAGTATTTGTCTTAAGAGCATGTACCATCTCATGTGAAATGAGTATATTATCCGAGATCAGTTTACCGGAAACAAATGCTCCATGCGTCTCAGAGACAATTTGAGGCAGAATTTTCTTCTGTTTATTGCTGAGTACTCGTGCCACTATCTTATATGTAACAGAACAAAGGCTTATAGGTCGAAGATCTTTCATTTTCCTCTGATTATGAACCTTAGGTATCAAACAAATTTGGGTATAGTTCCACCCTTTGGGCATCGATCTCGAGTGGAAAAACTCCTTAACTTCCTTTATAACTTGATCTCCAACTATATGCCAAAGAGTTTGAAAAAATAGCCCGGTCATCCCGTCGGCTCATGGTGCCTTATGACTCTTAATGCTAAAAGTTGCAGAACGAATCTCCTCATTCATAACTACCTTTGTGAGCTCGGTATTCATAGCCTCATTGACTCGTGTATCAATACCTTCCAGTAAAACTGAAGCATATTCTGGATTAATTGATGTAAACGCAGAACATAAGTAATTGACAGCGACTTCGCCCTTCGAACCTTCAGTTATATATTCATTCCCATCATCATCTATAAGAAGCGGAATAGTATTTTGTAGTCTCCGTCTCTCAACACTTTCGTGAAAGAACTTCGTATTAAGATCCCCTTCAGTTAACCACTTATCCTTATTTCTTTGCCTCCAATAGGTTTGTTCTTCACTATATGCTTCCACAAGTTTTGTTTTCTTATCCTGAATCTGAGCAAAATCCGGATTTAGCTTCTGGCCTTCTTCCTCTATCGATGCTTTTAATTCTTGAATCAATTTCTTTGAGTTGCATTGGTGTTGTTTCTTCCACGTAGATAGGTCCCGGCGGCAATACTTGATCCTATATAGCAGGCTTTGTTCATGATTCCCTCTGTTTTTAAACCAAGACAACTTGATTGTCTCTTGAACTCCCAGTTTTGTAAGTCATTTCTTATGAAAAACAAATCTCCCCATGTCCACATTGTCTACCGGATTAAACCTTAAATAGAGTGGTCTATGATCAGATCCTACCCGGTCTAAGAACATTCTGTTCACCATTGGTAGATAGTTAAACCACTCAAGATTACCAAGCGCACGATCAAGCGGGAATTGAATGAACATTCCATGTCTATTACCAGCCCGCGAAAACTGGTTACCTGAGCATATCACTTCACGAAGATCACACTGATTTATCATGTTTCCAAAGGGATAGAACATTGACTCCAGCCTTAGAACATAAATTCATGTACTTAAAACCAGACCCGATATCAAAGCGAACAGAAAATCAAAATTGCTTTAGGGGGTTTATTGGAGAGTAGATTTTAATATATTTAGAAATCCTTACAAAATAATGTGTTATTCAATCAATAATTTTAAAATCCATATTCAAATCATATATTTTTCAAGCATTGATTTTGAAATTCATATTCAAATCATGTGTTATTCAAGCATAATCTAGTTTATTTGATTTTCAAATTCACAATATTTGATTTTAAAATCTAGATTTCTAGATCCATTAAAATTCACCCTCCAATAAATCCCTTTTAGAACTTTTGATTACTCGTATTTATTTAGAAAGTTTTGTTTACTTGAAATTTTAGAAATTCTGATTAATCAAATGTGACAATCAGTTGATACAACAGGTCTTAAAAATTGAGGACATGAGGCAAACATTTGCCAAGGGCTATCAATAGAGACAGTTTTCTTAACCTACGTATCAGCACACATATTTGCAGAACGGGGAACATATCGAAAGCACATATTGCTAAAATGACTACGCCATAGAAGAATAGTGTTCGTTGTTAGAATTCACTGACCTCAAAAGTCAAAACTTTATTTAAGATTTTACACCTTTTAAAATGAGATGCATTTGGCTAACAAAAAAAGAAAAGAAAAGTGAGATGCATTGTTCTACACAGTGGCGGAGCCAAAAAATTTATTCAAGGGTGTCAAAATATTTTAATAATTTAATCCAAAATATTTTTCATTTTTACGTGTCCTACACTTATTTGCTTACCATTTTATTTGGTCTTATATTTCCAAAGATCAGCTTATATATCTTAGGCTTAATTGCTGAGCTCTTTTCACTTAGATCGATGATCCAGCTAATCGTTCTGGTACGTATCAAGAGGTTAACCACTCCACAAAATAGCTGAAAGATTAAAAGGGGTTTAAGTGAATGACTTTGAGCCATAAATGAAGACTTGTCCATCCAATTCTTAACAGAAAAAGAAAAATTCTTAGGTTTAATTATGGTATATCATCTGAAACACATAATTCTTTTTAAATATATGTAAAGTGAAATTGATTAGTAAAAAATCTAGTTAAAAGTAAATTAATGTAAACAAACAAAATTTTTTAGTTTGCCTTAGAAATTTGCTGTGAATTGATTGAAAGGAAAAAAAGATCAGCAAAATAAAACAAACTAACAGTGAATCAACTAGAGTTAATTAGATTTATTGTCACAAATAATAAATAATTTTTACTTTCTACTTGACTACTTTAATCTTAAATATATTTTAAATGGTTGGAGTTAATTATGTATTTGACAGAGGTCAAAAATTTTATTTGAAAGGGGTTAATTTTATATCAAAATTCATAATATGTAATGTGCAAAAAAATTCATGGGTGTCAATTGACACCCCTCTTCCTACTATACTTCTGCCACTGGTTCTACATGCACTGAGTATGTAACAAAAGATTTATTATTGTGAATGAATGAGAGTTGTGTCTTATTCCAATAAAGAGTTACATATATATAGGGATACAAGATTATGGTTTAACCCTAATTACTATTGGGCCTAATGTCTAGTAGGCGTATAATGGACATCCACAATATATTCATAACACTCCCCATTGGATGTCCATTACAAAAATATCTCTAATGCGCTTAAGATGCTGCCTTATTAAAAACCTTACCAGGAAAACCCAGTGGGACAAAACCATGGTTAAGGGAAAAAGAGTGCAGCACGCATCTACTCCCCCTAATGAGTACATAACTTAAGATATTTGCGATTATAATATCTAACCTGGTGAACTAGTTTCTTGGGGGTGAAAGCTGAAAGCGTATTGGTAAACAAATCTCCATTATGTCCTTCTTCAATTGCGCGAGGTATGCTTAATTATCTGCATTCATGATTATCTTCATCGATCACTAAAATCTCTGCATAGTTAGAGGAAATACATGCAACTGCTTACATCATGGAAACAACAAAATAACAACTCATTACGACATGTGAACACATATCATATATGTGATATACCATTATAGGGAGTAGATAAGTATCCTGCATACAAAAACAATTATAATATATATATATATATAAGTAGATCAATTCAATTTCTATGCAATAAGGTTCTCGAGAACTAGAATCTTCTGCTTCTAGTAGTTTAAATCCTTTGAATACTTTCATATAAATATCATCATCCAGTGATCTATATAAATATAGTAAGATTAAATCGATTCTCTCTAGTTTTCAGACTAAAAAAAAATTGAAAATAATTTCATCCACCACATGAGATTATGTCTCTGATTAATCAATTTCAAGTCTTTGTGAGAATTCTTGTGAAATCAATGTAATTTATATCTCATAATTTCACAATTCCCACTATTGCACAAAGACTCATTTATGACCTACTAGTTTTACACTTTCACGTGTATGGACTACTAGTCCAAATACTTTTTCTCTTAGTAAGAGATTCTTGCATTTAGTAAGACATCTCTTATGGTATACTCTTTGATAAATATTCTTATAACGTGGTTCATGATCCTCGATTTTCATATATAATGTCAACTGCTTTGTTACATGCAAAAATATTAACCACGTTGATTTGCTTTTGGTTCTATATTATTCAAGACATGAGAACTAGTTGAAATCATACTCACAACTAGGTACCTGAATTTCATTCTTTGTCATGTCTAATGTCTCTCTTCTAAAGACCTTTCAAAAACTTTTCTTCCTCGATATTGCCATTGTAAAATATGCTCCTTTTTCTTTATCGAGTATTCTTATATGTAGAACCAATAAGTCTATCACACTTCATGCAATCTTTAGACTTTTATTGCAGTTGATATTGTCCTTCTTGGACATCAATTTATTGGAGCATAGCTGAAATATGTGACTTTGTCACTTTCTTTAGGTCAGTATATTTGACAACTACTTTTGATAAATTATCTTTTAAACTTCGAAATACGAGGATCAAAGATAATTTCTTTCATTATATTCTTTCCAACTTTATATTTTCTCCCCCTAATGTTGGAAAGACTGACTCACTAAAATAATAGTCGATTAAATCTCTTATTTTATAGTTCAAGAAATTCAAATATTAAGGAAGTCTCATATCCAACATATATTTCAAATCTCTTTTGAGATGCCATCATATATCCATGTGGTAGATTAACTTCATATCCATAAACTTTCAGATGGAATATATACAACTTCTGACCCAAAACCAATCATAATGGGGGTAACATATTATATGTTGGCTTCGAATTAATGGACATTCACTAGTCATTTAAGACTTTATACATAAATTTAACCAGCATTATCAATTAACCAAACACCCTTACAAACTTCAGGTTGTAAGTCGATAACAAGAATATATAGTGGGTGATCAGTCCACAATATCTCTTCGTATACGTACCAGAAAATTGCTTAGCTGGTGGAAGTTATTTTAAACTTCTCTTCTTAACAAACATTAAATTATTCAGAATAATCTTTTGGTTCTTCAGTGAATGTTTAGATAAACTTTTGATTATTTTTTGCATGATTGTTTAAATCAGAAATGGCTTAACTGGCTATGCCAAACATAGTGAGATTTTCAATAATTTTTAAAATCTATTTTGAGGAGAAGCATATATAATAAACTCCATGCTTTTCATAGATTAGAGTGAGATTATCTAAATCTCCCCCTCGAGATGATAAGATTAGGTTTATCCATCTCGATTTAATCTCACTTTCATGAAATCATAATTAGCAGCCTCTAGGTGAGTTGTATCACCATAATCAAAATCATCACCATAATCATCTTTGCCATCTTTGTACACAAAATTTGTCTTTTTTGTCTTGCATTTATTCTCCAATGATTGTTGATAGAGATCAACAAGATGTTTTGGTGTACGACATGCTCGATGCCAATGGCCTTTTCCTTTACATCGATAACAAACAATTTTTGTATTATCATTCATTGCTTTTTCTTGTTTATTACCATCATTATCTTCCCATTTCTTGTGAGAAGGAGAGTTCTTATAAGAAACTTCATAATCTCGACGACTATATTCATATTGTCGTCTACGACTGCATTCATGACCAGACCACGTCTATAGCCATATATTTGACCATTGTTATTCAAATGGTCTTCTTCTTTCAATTGTAAGATGTCACATTTGCTTCAGAGAATGGAGCAGAACCAGTAGGACGTGATTCATGATTTTTCAATAGCTCATTATTTTGCTCAACCACAAGTAAACATAAACTAAGTTCATAATGCTTTTGAATCCTTTTTCACGATATTGTGTCTGAAAGACAAGGTAATTTTGAACAATGCTGAGTTATATTCAGCTATAGACTTAAAGTCATGTAGTCTCACATATATAACAAGCTTTAGGTAATATCATTGTATTGTAGTGATCACACCTTTCTTTTACATTGCTGCAAAGTATATGTGGATCTTTCACGGTCAAATATTCCATTTTGAGATCCTCATGGAGGTGATGACGAAAGAATATCATAGTTTTTTTCTTTGTAAAGACTTGATGTTTTATTTCTTTCTTTGATTGTATCACCAAGTTTCTTTGCGTCAAGATGCATTTTTACATCTAACACTCAAAACAAATAGTATCTTTCTAGTGTATCAAGAGCCTCAAATTCAAGTTTTGTGATGTTTGACATTTATGACAAATGATTTGTTTTTTCAACGATAACAGCCCGATCAAGACAATGCTCAACCATCAAATTTATCAGATAAACATTAAAGCAATATAAAATATAAAAATTTTTTTTTTTTTTGTCAACACATATTCATATATTACCAAAAAAGAGTAAGGATAAGTT
>OVAX01004936.1:0-10800 GCA_900406405.1 Lepidium africanum
TTCTTGATACTACTCATCTTGATGACAAAGGTGTAATGGATCTAAAGGTTCTGAATGATGTTGGAAACGAAGAATGGACCAACAAGACCAACAAGAAGAAGGTCATGAAAGTTTTTAAGATTGTCTTGCATTGTTGCAGGCCCTCAAAGCTTCAGAAGACATCTTGCTGCTATCAAATTCGCAAGAGTACATTGCGTACCCAAATGATTTCAAGTGTCCGATTAATTTTGATGTAGACTTTACAGCTATGTATCACGGCACGGAAGTCCCGAGCGACATGCTGGACGTGGAGAAGGAGCTGCGGAAGAATGGTTTGAAGCCGAAGACAGACACTGCAGCGAGGAGGGCTACTACACAGATGCTCGGCATATCAATCAATAAACCGAATCATAAGAAGAAGAAACAAGAGATCAGCAAGAGAACCAAACTCACCAATGCTCATCTTCCCGAGCTTTCCAGAACCTTAACGCCAGCACTTCCCGGAACTGATCCTCATCAATGGATAATTGTACCACCATAACATCCCTACTCATAGCCATGATACACTTTTCCATTCATCTATCTCTTTGCTGTATAGCTTATTTGTTGGCCCCTGAATCATTAAAAGGTTTCTTATGTGACCTGTTTCCGAGAAATAGCTACTGCCGTTTTCCTTGGTTAAGTTTCACAGCTGGTTGCTCTACTTTGGAAGTCTTTCTTTTCTTTGCTAAAAGTAATCTTCTGCATTTGTATAAAACACAAACCTAGCACTGGTTCCTCCTTCAGCTGTAACTGGTTTCTTAGTCCCATGGAAATATCAGTCCCAGTGCAGAAAACCGTTGTGCTGGAGCCATTTACCAAGTAACTCTCTATACCATAAACCTTATATTTTTTATGTTCAAGCAGGGCCTTCAAGAGGAAGATGTTGAATGGGAAGAGGAGGTGTTAAGACTCAGCCACCGAAACTGAGTTCACTAGCTCCGTCGCTGGTAGGAGATGAAGGAAAACGAACTAGTTTTGTAACATAACCAATCAACAAGTACGAATCAAACATGATCTCATAAAAATTATAAATTACAACCGGATCTTATTGTTTAGGCAGCGGAATTAATTAACAGAATTGAGTGTCTTTTAGCACTCCAAGTGTAGTGCCTCTATCGTACACAAACTGGATCAGAACGGGATGCTAGTGCCGTTTGAGATCGAAATCACTTCTTCTATTGACGAACTGTTCGTCACCAATATTTAGGTTTAGCCGTGTGTCTCTTGTGTTGTGTCCAATAAATCTTATATATACACAACTTGTGAAACGTATAATTTAACCTAATCTTATTAGGTCTTGTTAATTAATGGGCTACAGCCCAATATTAACTACACGTGACTCAACATATTGAAAAGTAACAATTACTTTTCTTGTAACTTATGGTATCACATTTATACAAATATATGTATATATATATATATATATATGTGATTATCAATTTCTAAACTCATAAACGATTTGATCCAATTTGATTAGATGTTTGACCCGATTGGATCATATAATATTGGTAATATTTTCTCAATCTATAGATTGTAATTGGTTTCTAACAAAACATTATAACCACCTAATATTATACGATATCAAATACTCGATTATATGACTTCGTAAAAGAAAATACGAATGATTTCAGGACATTCCCAACAATCTCCCACTTGTACTGGAATCATCTATTCTCATAATCCATTTGCTTCTCTATCTCGATCTTAGCATAAGGCAAGAAACTGTGTCATCCTTGTTAGATTAGATCACTTTATCGAACTCTGATTTATACTGATCAAACAAACGACTAACATTCACCTCGTTTGAGCATGGCCATGCATTTCTCAGTATTTAATCTTCGATAGCCTAATAGATATTTATCTCCTGTTATATAGAAGGAGCAAATCCCATCTTGTTCTAACTATGTTTCTTTACAAAATTCATGGCACACTCAATCAATACCTTTATAATCACCATTTACGGCTGAAGTTTAATAAGATCAAAGTAAACCAATCCATAAGCAACAAACCATAATGAACTCAGGTCAAAAGATTACACCTTTTAGTCGTAATGAGAATCTCTTATGACACTCATATAACAATCTTGTAGGGATCTCATTGCAGGTCTGTCCAATACTATGTTCTCTAACACATATCTATGTGATTGACTTTGATACAACATATCAAATGACTCCATGAAACTTAGTCATCAGTTACCTCACATACTAGTCATTAACCATTATTAATGTCCCATGTTAATAACCTTGACTAGGGACTCCAATGATTTTACCATTTATCACTTATAGAATTTCATGATCAAGTCACTTACTTGATTATCTATAAGAATGACAAATCATTGTGGGACTATTATTTACTAACTAACAGTTACATAAATCTGAAAAAATTTCATTGATTTGAAAACATAACCAAATGTATGTAAACATGAACATCATATCATAAAACAAAAACATCTCCCACTAGAATCAAGATCACATCATACTATAGCAGCAGTATGAATCTCATGCTTAGGCCGTGGAAGAGGCTTGGTCAATGGATCAGAAGCATTTGCATCCGTTGAAACTCTTCTAATCTTCACATCTTCTCTATCAACAATATCACGAATGAGATGATATCACCTTTCAATGTGTTTGGATTTCTGGTGTGATCTTGGTTCTTTTGCCAGAGCGATGGCTCCATTGTTATCACAATAGAGATCCACCGGACCAGATATGCTAGGAACCACACCTAGTTCAGCAATGAACTTCTTAATCCATACAGCTTCCTTAGCAGCTTCAAAAGCAGCAATGTACTCAACTTCGGTTGTAGAGTCTACCATAGTGCTTTGCTTCGAACTTTTCCAGCTCACAGCGCCTCCATTAAGACAAAAGATAAATCCAGATTGTGATCGAAAATCACCTTTATTCGTCTGAAAGCTCGCATTAGTGTAACCACTCACAACAAGCTCATCACTTCCTCCATAAACCAAGAACTTATCTTTAGTGTATCTTAAATACTTAAGGATATTCTTGACTGCAGTCCAGTGACTCTCATTGGGATCTTGTTGGTATCTACTCGTCATGCTTAAAGCACATGCAACATCTGGACAAGTACAGAGCATGGCGTACATGATATATCCTATGGCAGAAGCATAAGGGATTTTACTCATGCGTTCTCTCTCATCATATGTCAAAGGACATTGGGTTTTGATGAGAGTTACACCATGAGACATTGGTAGAAAAACTTTCTTGGAATCATGCATAATAAACCTATGTAAGATCTTATCAATATAAGTATCTTGACACAGTCCAATAAGCTTGTTTAGTCTATCTTTATGGATTCTTATTCCAAGAATATTAGAGGTTTCTCCCATGTCTTTCATTGAGAAACAACTTCCTAGCCAAGTCTTTAAGGACCGAAGCAAAGGGATATCATTTCCAATGAGTAGTATGTCATCTACATACAACACTAAGAAAGCAATTGCAATCCCACTAGTCTTCTTATAAACGCACAGTTCTTCTTTGTTTCTAATGAAGTCAAACGTTTTGACAGCTTCATTGAAATGAAGATTCCAACTCCGAGTTGCTTGCTTTAAGCCATAGATTAAGCGTTGAAGTTTGCATACCTTCCCAGCATTTTGAGGAGATGTAAAACCTTCAGGTTGTGTCATGTACACATCCTCTTCCAGATTCCGATTAAGGAAAGCTGTTTTCATATCCATTTACCAAATCTCATAATCATAATAAGCGACAGTTGCTAGGAGAATCCAAATGGACTTAAGCATTGCGATTGGGGAGTAAGTTTCATCATAGTTAATACCATGAATCTGCTTGTAACCTTTAGCCACCAATCTAGCTTTATAAATCACTACATTACCACGCATGTCGGTTTTCTTCTTGAAAATCCATTTACTCTCAATGGCTTTTGCACCATCAGGTAAATCCACCAAAGTCCATACTTTGTTCACATGCATGGAGTCCATTTCAAGTCCAGCGGCTTCTAGCCATTTTTCAGAGTCAGAGCCCATCATTGCTTCCTCAAAAGACGTAGGTTCATCACTTTCTATGAGAAATAGATCATGATATGTCACCCATACACCAAATCTATTAGGTTCATGACGAATTCTTTTGGACCTACGCACCTCAGGTTCCATAGGATTAGATTCTTCTATGACTCTTTGTAGATCTAGTTGATTCTCTTCCTCAAGAGTCGGAGAAATCTCCTGTGTTTCTCGAACTTCTTTTAGTTGTACTCTACTCCCACTGTTTCTCTTAGAAAGAATTTCTCTCTTTAGAAATACACCATTTCGAGCAACAAACACTTTGTTCTCAAAAGGGTTATAGAAATAATAATAACCTTTGGTTTCTTTAGGATAACCAACAAATTAGCACTTATTAGATATGGGTCCAAGCTTATAAAAAAACATACGTTTAACATAAGCTTCACAACCCCAAATTTTCAGAAAATACAAGTTTGGAACTTTTCTCGTCCACATCTCGTATGGTGTTTTTCAACTGATTTTGATGGACATCTGTTAAGTGTAAACGCAAACGTTTCTAGAGCATATCCCCAAAAGGATAATGGAAGATCTGTATGACTCATCATTGATCGAACCATATCTAATAAAGTTTGATTTCTCTTCTCATTTACACCATTCAATTGTGGAGTTCATGGTGGAGTAAGTTGTGAAACAATTCTACATTCTTTTAGATGATCATTAAAAGTTTGGCTCAAATATTCTCTACCTCGATTAGGTCGAAGTGCTTTGATTTTCTTGCCAAGCTGATTTTGTACTGTATACTGAAACTCATTGAACTTTTCAAAGGATTCAGATTTATGTTTCATCAAGTAAACACAACCATATCTACTATAGTCATCAGTAAATGTGATGAAGTACGAGCAGTTTCTTCTAGCATTTATACTCATTGGTCCACATACATATGTATGTATAAGTTCCAACAGGTCTTTGGCTCTTTCACTATGACCTGTAAACGGAGCTTTAATCATTTTTCCCAATAAACAAGACACATTTCTCAAATGATTCAAAATCAAATGAGCTCAAAAGTACATCACTATGAAGCTTTTGAATACATGTCTAATTTATATGGCCAAAACGACAATGCTGAAGGTAAGTTTGATTTGTGTCATTTGACTTTTTAATATTAATGTTATAGACAGGCATACTTTGGTTTAGAATATAAAGTCCATTCTCTAATGAACTACTACCATAAAGACGTTATTATGATTAAATGAGAAACACTTGTCTTCAATCGCAAAACGAAATCCTTCTAAATCCAAACAAGGAATAGAAAAAATATTTCTGCTTATAGCAGAAACATAGTAGCAATTATTAAGTTCTATGTTCCTATAGCTAATGCAACAATTCTTGCTCCATTTCCAGCACGCAGGTCCACTTATCCTTTCTTCAAAGTTCTCATGTTGCTTAGGCCATGCATATTTGTAAAAATATGAGCACCACAGCCCGTATTTAATACCCAAGAAGTAGAACTACAAGTAGTAACATTTACTTCTATAACATAAATACCTGAAGATGATGCATCGAAGGTCTTCTTCTTTTTCAGATCTTCCAAATACCTTTTGCAGTTTCTTTTCCAATGCCTAGAACCATTACAATAATGGCATTTATCGACGTCAGAAGGACCAGACTTAAACTTAGGAGCTTGGTCAGACTTGCTTGGATTCTCAATTTAGCTTGCCTTGCCATTTCCTTTGTTTGAGGGCAATCGGACAAGTGGTTAGGAAGATATGATAATTTTACCAAAGCTATGTCATTCTGGCCAAGAACAAACGGGATCAACTGATCCACTCCTAGATCGATCGATCCAATATCCTGAAAAATTGCCGCTCGACCTGAAGATCAACCAGACTTGCCATAACAATCAATCCTAAGCATGGGATCGACCTACACACCTCAGATCGATCAATCTCACCTTGTTTCGCGAGAAAACCCTGAAATTTCTATATTTTGTTCGGTTTAACTTATTTTGTACCAGAACGAGTTTGACCTATTAAAACTAGGTCTAGCCATTTTTTAGACGAGCTTTTCATTAGCCACTTTAGTTTTGCTCTTGTAACCTTTGGGGAGAAGATCTCATCCTCCGCAACAGCATTAGAGTTGATCTCTTAACCCTTAGTTATTTTAATTCAGTTTATCATTATATTTCTATTTCTCTTCTTTGTTTTCTTTTTTTCTATCATGTCCTAGTAGTTTATCAATCAGGTTTAGGATTTTTTAGGGAATTAGGAATCAATGATTTAGAAACAAATAGGGTTCGATTATTAGAGTTCTCCATCTATAACTCTATGTAATACTTAGATTAGCTTGATCATTTAGTCTATGATTCTAGGTTGTTTAACTTTCCAAAAGCATGTTAGACGCTTGAACTAGTGTAGATGAGCATCTCGACCTTAATCAATGACATTTAATGTTAAGGCTAGTTGTGGACATATTAGACCAATTCGATAATGCATGTTTATATCCTAGGACCAACGACAGTTAGGAACACCAGGTTGATAGACATAGTAGTAGGCACCACGACAGTGGGTTTGCTAGAATTTTATGTCTAAGTCGAGAATTGGTTGAATGAATGCCCTGAATAGTTTCCTGGATGGATTTCCTGTTTTCTGATGAATTTCCTGTACCTAATGCCTTTATTTATTAGTTTTCCATCGTTTATAGTTTTGTTTTGTTTCCATCATTATTTGAGTTGTCTTAGCTTGAGTTTAATCTAGAGATTGATAGTGTAACCATTGCTCTTCGTGGATTTGATCCTTAAGTGCTACATCGATATAATACACACGAGAAGTTAAATTGGTATAATTAACCTTGTATCAATATCGAATACTCGATTATACGAGTTCGTAAACGAAAGTACGAATGATTTTAGAACAGTCCCAACCGGAGAAACCTCCAGTCATGCTTTACACGTTGTAACAAACTAAAAGATACTAATCGGATTGGGTTTTCGAGAGCCCACCAACTGTCCTTACAAACTTAAGACTTCTAATTTTGTCTACCTTTACTTGATATCAATATAGCCTTCTAAACCTGACTATCTGACTCACAAATGGATCAAAAATATAAAAGACTAACAAGCCCAAACAGCCCAATGTTATTAATGACATTGTAATAGTAGAGTGGACCTAACAAACTCGTTGAAAAGAACAAAGCAAGAGTTGAGCAAACTCACACCAAGCAGGTCAAACCTTAAGAGCCACTTGGAGCCTTCGAATGCTTCCTTTGCCTTATATACACTCTCCATTGCTTATCATTACCCCCGCCTGCAAGAGATAGCTTGCCCTCAAGCTTGAATGAAGGAAATTAACGAGAGAGTTCATGAATCTTCACCGAAGAGGACTCATGAGATGGCAACCCACGCCACAGAACAAGGCCCTCAAGATGACCCTCAGAATCATAACGTGTATCAAGAATGTCATGTGGTTCAATCATAATCTCTGCAGCAGTATCAAAAGCCTCAGGAATTGGAACAGTTTGAGTTAAATCACCCTTTGCTGCCTTAAGCTGCGAAACATGGAAAACGGTGTGGATCCGAGAGACAGCTGGGAGTTTTAGATGATATGCTACTGATCCAATACGTTCAGCAATCTCAAAAGGACCGTAGAAGCGAGCAGATAACTTTTGACACAAGCGCCTCACGATAGATTGTTGGCTACAAGGCCGCAGTTTGAGGAAAACAAAGTCACCTACAACAAACTCAAAGTCTCCTATGTGAATCCACAGAACGCTTCATGACTGATTGAGCTGCAAGAAAATTATCACGCAACACTACTAGCATTGCATCCCGTTCCTTAAGGGAAGTCTCCAAATAAAAGTTAGTCGTACAGCCATGTTCAAAAGGCAACAAAGTAGGCGGGTCACGTCCATATAGCACATTATAAGGAATAGTCTTCAAAGAAGTATGAAAAGCAGTGTTATATGAGTATTCAGCCCAAGAAAGAAAAGAATACCATTTACGAGGAGTCTGAGACGCAAGACAGTGTAAGTAATTTTCCAAACAACGATTGAGGACCTCGGACTGGCCATCGGTCTCTGAATGAAATGTAGTATAGAACTTCAAATGTGTGCCAGCTTGCTTAAAACACTCTCTCCAGAAGATGCTTTGAAACACCTTATCACGATCTGACACAATCGAGTGTGGAAAGCCATGAAGTTTAACAATATCCCTGATGAAAAGTCTGGCTACATCCACTGCTGTGAAGGGATGTTTAAGAACCAAAAAGTGGGCATACTTACTCAACCTATCGATCACAATCAATATAAAATTATAGTCATTTGAGTTGGGAAGACCGTCTATAAAGTCCATTGTGACGTCAGACCACACTTGAGTTGGTACAGGTAAAGGTTGTAGAAGGCCAGCAGGAGATTGAGTACTAGACTTGTGACCTTGACAAATATGACAAGTAGAAACAAAGTTTTCTACATCGCAACGCATACCATCCAATAACACGTCGCACCGACACGCTTAAGTATCTTTAAAACACATGGATGACCTGCAATTTTATTGGTATAGCCTTCCTGAAGTAGCAAGGGAATGTGTGCAGATGAACGAGGGATAACAAGATGATTTTTAAAGAATAAGCGTCCATCGACCACTTGAATATATGATTTAGTAGAAAAAAATTGGAGAGTTGAGAGGAAGAAGAAGATGAATAGTTGGTAACCAAGAGGAAAAGAGAGAGAGATTAGAGACGGAAAAGAGAGAGAGATTGAAAGAAGAGAAAACTCTTTTCTTGAGTATTACATTTACTCATTACACTCTATTTATAGACTAATCACAATAAACAAGATTACCAAAAGTATTTAAAGTTTTGTCTTTTCTCTAAAGGTCCTACGGCTTCAATCCATCGGTTCTCAAGGTGTAGAAGTGACTATACACCAACGGCTCACTAGATAGGATTGATGTACACCCATCACTTCCTTCTTAAGCAAGTTGTTTGTCTTCTTTCTCAAGTCTTGTGATTTAACACTGAAAACGTGAATCAAAGCAGGAAGAGTCTAATATCGCATCGACTTTGTTCTGAATCGCAGTATCCTTCGCAATCTCTGTATAGAGATCCTGTAGCTGCAAAGAAGATGCAAAGACACAGCACATAGCCAAGCAGATGGTGAAGAATATAGAGCATAAAAGGCTATGCGTGAAAGACCATCCGCAGCCTTGTTTTCCAAGCCCGGTTTGAACTGAATTTCAAAATCCTACCCCAACAACTTAATTAACCACCTCTGGTAATCCATAGTTACTTCTCTTTGCTTTAACAGGAAACGTAAACTCTTCTGGTCTGTGCACACAATAAAATATCGACCAAGAAGGTAGTGCTTCCACTTGTGCACTGCAAAAACAATGGCTAATAATTCGCGCTCGTAAATAGGCTTCAGTTATTCTCTATCCGTGAGGCCTGGCTGTAATAAGCAATTGGATTATGTCCCTGCATCAACACAGCACCCAAACTGAAACCAGACCCATCAGATTCAACGACAAAAGTTTCCGAAAAATTTGGAAGTGCTAAAACTGGAGCATAAGACATTGCAGCCTTAAAAGATTCGAAAGCTATCTGAGCACTAGGGGACCAACCAAAAGAGTCTTTTTGCAGCAATGTAGTCATTGGTTTAGCTAAAGCACCATAACCCTTTACAAAACGTCGATAGTAACCTGTGAGACCGAGAAATCCATGTAATTCTTTAACTGTTCGAGGAATCGGCCATGCCCGCATCGCCTCTATCGTAGCTGGATTAGTAGACACTCCAGAAGCTGAGATGATGTGTCTGAGATAATCAATACGAGATTGAGCAAACAAGCACTTCTTCTTGTTGGCAAAAAGCTTCTGCTCAACAAAAAACATCAAAAACAGCACGTAAATGTGTGAGATGTTTGATCAAAGACTTGCTGTAAATCAAAATGTCATCGCAAAACACAAACAAAACGCCGAATGAATGGACGAAAGAGCTCGTTCATGAGAGCTTGAAATGTGGCAAGAGCATTCATTAAACCAAATGGCATCACTAGATATCCATAATGTCCATCCATTGTGCTAAAGGTTGTCTTTACAATATCAGACTCGCATATGCGAATCTGATGATACCCATAACGCAGATCGAGCTTGGAGAAGATGACCGAACCATGTAGTTCATCGAGTAGCTGGTCAATCATGGGAATAGGAATTTGTTCGGAATTGTGGCTTTGTTAAGGCATCTATAATCTGTGCAAAAGCACCAAGACAAATCCTTCTTCTTGACGAGCAAAACCGAACTGGAAAAAGGGCTGCTACTCGGTCTTATTATACCACTTGCAAGCATAGCATCAACCATCTTACGCATCTCCTCTTTGTGTGCATGTGGATAGTGGTATGGACGAACGGATATAGGTGTTGTACCAGGCTTGAGGTGAATAGCATGTTCATGTCCTCTCATCAGAGGTAGAGATGTAGGCTCCTCAAAAACAGAATCAAATGAATCCAAGAATGTAGTTACTGAGGCGTGCACACTAGTTGGTGAGGAACAATGAGACGAAGCTAAAATATGTACGAGAACACCTTGAGCCAGAAGATGTGGAGTCGTAGTCAGATACTTCAAGGATGGAGCTAGATAAAGAAGTGATGGATCTCCCTGTAATGTGACACGTTTCCCGTGATACATAAATGACAAAATGTGTTTATCCCAGTTAACATTGTAGTCTCCGAGTGTACGTAGCCACTTTACCCCAGAATTGTTGAAAATAATAAACTTGATTTTGGATCAAGTTTGATATTGGGTCATTGACCCAAAAT